>JABJVR010000106.1:5192128-5228315 GCA_025773905.1 Chitala chitala | reverse complement strand
AATCTGATCTGCAAGATGTTCAGCATTATTTTGCACAGGTGAGAGATCAGGGCGATTGTTCTGTAGTTTGAGCAGTCCACTCGATCTCCTTTCTTCGGTATAACTACCAGGGTTGATTTGCACCATTCTTCTGGCCATTTTCCTATCTCCCAGATTTCACTGCAGATCTTCCAGATTTCATCCACCACTATCGACCCCCCTGCCTTTATTAATTCTGCCGGTATGTCTATCTGTTCCACAGCTTTTGTTGTTCTTTAGCTGCTTGATTGCCTCTTCTACTTCCGATTTCAGTATTCCGTCCTCATTACCTTTTTCCGGTGGTCTTCCATCTCGATTCTTCAGTTCTTGCAGTGTGTTTTGGTCATAAGTGTTCTTATCTGTGCATAGCTCTCGTATATATTCTGTCCATCTTTTGGTTATTGCACTGTTTTCTGTGAGGATTTTGCCTTCCTTGCTTTTTAGGGTTCTTGTTGTTGGTTTGAATTCTCCTTTTAGATTCCTCACAATCCTGTATGCTTCTCTTGTCTGCCCCATGCCCATTGCTTTCTCTACTATATCACATTGTACATTTATCCACTTCCTCTTGTCTAAGCGTGCTTGTTTCTTTATACTTCTACATGTCTTTATATTGTTTTTCATTTTCTGGATTGTTCCCAATTCTTTTTTTGAGTTCCCTTCTCTCTTCTACCAGTTTTAGTGTTTCTCTTGTTATCCACGGTTTTTTTGGATGACCTTTCATTATCATGTCCTTTGCAGCATTGGCTAGCAATTCTGCTATTCTCTTCGTTCTTTCCTCCAGGCTTGCATTGTCCCCAATCTTTTCGGCTTCCTGGATTCGCTGTTGGATGGTGTCTTCTTTTGCCTTCAGCTGCATCCTGTCATATTTAGCACATTTTTCTCCTTTTGTTGTCTGTTTCCCCCTCATTTGTAGTTTTAGATTGCACATTATTAATTGATGATCTGATGCAATATCCGCACTGGGGAAGCTTCTGCATTGTGTCACCATGCTCCTGTATTTCTTTTCGACTAGTATGAAGTCTATCATATTTGTTGTTTTGCCGTTCGGCAATTTCCATGTCCACTTGCGTTGTCCTGTTCCCTGGAATTTTGTGTTTGGTATTTATAGCCCATTTTGTTGTGCGAATTCCAAGAAGCGTTCTCCTCTTTCGTTCCTTTCCCCAATTCCGTGTTTTCCCATCACGTCCTCGTATCCCATGTTGTCCCGACCAATTTTTGCATTCCAATCTCCGACAATTATTTTAATGTCCTTTTTTTCCCTTTTGGCCATGATTTCTTCTAACTGTTCATAGAGGAGTTCCAGGGCTTGTATGCTGCTGTCTCTGGTTGGTGCATTTACTACAATCACTGTTATATTCCTCGGGTATCCTCTGAATCTTGCATACATCAATCTCTCATTTACCGGGTAATAACCAATCAACGCCTTCACTGCTCTTGTCTCTTGTATCATTCCAACTCCATTTTCGTGTTTCGGTCCTCCCGACCATATTGTTTGTCCGTTATCTAATTCTCCGTTTCCTGTCCACCGTACCTCGCACAGGCCAATAATGTCATATCTGACTCTACTCAGTTAGTTTTGCAGTAAATTGTAATTTCCAGCCTGAAATAATGTTCTCACATTCCATTCTCTGACGGTAATTCCAGGTCTCCCTTTTCTTCCATTAAGCCATAGGGAGGATCTTTCATCATTGTGAGACTCAGTAGCCGACTTTTCACTGCAGCCCCTCGTTCAGTTCTGTGCATAGTGGCAAACCTCCCCATCCTTACTTTTGAAGGACTGAGCCCTTTATCTACATTTTATAAAACGTCCCAACTTTTTTGGAAGTGGGGTTGTATGTGGAATGTTTCAGTGGTTTTAGGAAATTAGTATAGTATTACGAAAAAAAATCTGTACGAGATCAGTACTGATTTACCTGG
This sequence comes from Chitala chitala, assembly GCA_025773905.1. Classification (NCBI taxonomy): domain Eukaryota; kingdom Metazoa; phylum Chordata; class Actinopteri; order Osteoglossiformes; family Notopteridae; genus Chitala; species Chitala chitala. The sequence continues at coordinate 5,226,380 of JABJVR010000106.1, read as the reverse complement.
AGTTCCTTCACAATCATGAAACACAGAAGTCGGTCGAGACCATTCAGGCCAAACGTCCCCAAGGTATCCTGAATTTCAGAGAACAGCCTGTTGTTTGTCACTTCCTGGTGGGTCCTCATGTCATACCAGGTGTTCATCTGGTGGATGTAACAGGTCACTCTGAAAACAGAAAGCAAAATCAATTCATGTGTGTCAATGGGTTCAGAATAAACAAAATTTTAAACGGACTGCAACCTTATATGAAACAATTTTATGCTTCTCATCAACATGTATTTACAAAACAGAATTATTATCACCAGTTCAGGACTGGAGATCACTGCCTCCCTGAAGTGAGAGAGAGAAAGAGACAAAAACAGTAAGAAATCGGCTCACTTAGGATCAGTGATCCTGAGAATTTCCCGACAAAGACGTCCAATGAAGGTGGCAGACTCGTCCACTGGGGGGTACTTCGGAATCGGGATGTGGGCTGACTGGTACACACTCTGCCAGTCTTGGATCTGAAAGTAACAACAGTATCTTAACACTTACATGAGGTCTGGGGGGGGGGATTAAAAAAAAATATATAAAAATCAGTCACAGCTGAAAATAGCAGTGATGAATCTCCAAGTTCTTGCAGTTCCCAAGAACAAGTCACGAATTCTACAGCCATGGAAGCTTGTCAGTAACACAATGTCACTTTTAGAAGGACATTTTTAAAAGTCACATGTGAAGAGGATTCATCATCTCTTGCACTCACCCATGTGCTCTCTCTCTCTCGCTTGCGCACGCACACTCACACGCACACACCTTTGTCCTGAGGAAGCTGTTGCACTCCTGTTCCACATTATAGTTGATGATGCGGGACACCTCCTCCTGCCAAATCTTGAGACCATAGATGCTGACATAGTCTTGGATGTACTCAAATGAGCGGTAGAACCCATCCATGGTGGCTGCCATCTCCTTCAGCTTGGGCATCAGTTCACTGGTCTGGGGCAAAAAAGGGGCACTGGCACACTTTAATATGGGGTGACAAAAAAAAAAAAAAACCTACCAACAAATCACAGTGCTGTACCTACACATGTATAAACATTTAATGAAAATAATTTCATTACTGTTAACTGGCCTGGGCCAAGGAATGGCACTGGCCATCAGAATCAATGCCATGTGAACCTCAACTGGCAAAACTGAATCATCCAGTCACACAAGTTATTAATGCAGACACAAGATGAATCCAGTGGCTGCTCTCTCCCTCTGCTGGGCATCTAGGTTTAATTCAGGAAAAAAGTCTCACCTTTGCTTTGGGGTTGAAGATGAGGCCTTTGTGCAGAGCATAGGCCACTCTCCTCACCAGTTCCTTCCGAATGCCATCCTCCAGCAGCTGCTTGGGGTCCACCTACATGACCACCACAGAGAAGACAGGCAAGTCATAGAACAGTGCTCAAGGAAACTAACATTGTGCCTGCTGATATCCCTCTGTAACATTGCTACTGCTAAAACTAAAAAAAAAAAAAAAATCATACATGCATCTAGTTTTAAGCCATTTGGTATATTTTATATAAAGTAATACTTAATAAGCAATAAAAAGATTTTTCTATTCAAATTTAATAATAATAATACTTTCATAAAGCCTTTCAGGACACCCAAGGACACGATACAATTCATATAAAGAATGGTACAAAAATTAAAAGACTGGAAATACATAAAATATTTATGAATTTACACCTTATAGTTTCAAGCAAAAATGCTAAAAATGTATATAATTTAAAAACAAAGGAAAACCCTTAGTGCTGTTGTGATTCAGTGGAGAATTCCAGTTACCTTGATGATACCGACAAGGGTGGTCTTCATCATGAGAATTCCCTCAGTGAAAATGGAAATGTGATGCGTCAGTTTGGCCACCTATCAGAGAACAGAGTGATGGCTCACACCTGTGACGATGCCTTTGACAGTATGGCTCGGAAACAGACTTCAAATTGGCACAAAGCAGTGAAAATGGATGGAGAGCCCACCTCATAGCGGGCACTCAGCTGGGCATAGTCCTTCAGCTTGTCCTTGTCCAGGCGTGTGGGCACCTCCATGATGTCGTGGATCTGCAGTTTAATGATCTTGGCCAGAGACGTAAACATGCTCTCTGGTATGATCTGTAACACCTGCCAAGGTAAGGAAAAAAGGCAACAAAATGATCACATAAGCAGACATGAAATAAAACCACAGCACCTGCATCTTTAAAATCACTACCATACTGCACCAGCAGCATTTCTTCTTCTCCCTAACATACCTTCCTAACATATGCTACCAGCTCTCCAGAGTAAAACTGGGAGACGCTGAGGAGGTCGGGGCTGTTGGCCTGGTTGATGCGCAGCAGGGGCAGGTCCAGGGCAGAGGCAAGCTGGTTATAGAGGACAATCAGTGCAAACTGCAGCGGCCGATGTCACTTCATGTTCATTCATAGAGAAGGGAGAGACTACAAAAACACCTTTAATGAAGTTCATTCATACAGACTGTATCTACGTGCAGCGACTGGCGTATAAGATGTTCAAAAATCCAGAGGCTGAAACAAGCTTTACATTACATACAGCGAGCACAAAAGTGTGCAGTCCAATTCCACACTCACCTTTAGAAAAGTCGCGCGGAGTTTTGTCACCATTGACGGGTTGACACGGATGCTCTCCTGCATGATGGATGTGAAGCTGCGTATGACAATAAAAGCAAGGAAGATGGGGGGAAAAACAGGAAATTGATTCAAGTCACAAAGCCAGGCCAACTAAAAGCAATAAAGCCACACTAAAGCAACTGTCCAGAGAATCCACCGGCTGGTACCTATCGATGAGCTGCCAGGCGTAGGACAAATCTCCCACAATCTGCATGGTGATCAGGACCTCCTCTTTGATGTTGATGGTGCGGATCATCTGGTGCAGGAATTTACGGGTGTCAGCCAGGAACTGGCACACCTGCAGGTTGGATTCCAGCTGGTGGAATTCTTGTACCTGGAAAAGCATTGTGGTTCCAAAAAAGTAAAACCTTCTTAATCAACACAGAGAGTTACCATACAAGCAGAAGCCAACATAGCAACACTGTGCTCCTGTGCAAAAATTAGCTTCTTCTCCAAGAGAGCCGTATTGGCTGGGAAAAATCAGAAGAGCCAAGCACCAATGACAACCAATATTCAGGAGTTACCAGTATGTGTGGGCAGCATGCTACAGGAATTGTCAACAAAAATTTGATGAGGAGTGCAATAATAAACATTGGGTTAGGTGCTGGAGATGCCCACCTCCACCAGGGCTTGGATTAGCTGCACTGTCTTCCTCCCTGCAGCCGTCGAGTCCTCATAGTTCAGCGACTGGATCTGCTTGGAGATTTCTCTGAACCAGGCCTGCAGATTCTCTGCATATCAACACCAGAGAGCTGACATAAATTACTATGCAACATTCACACTGAGTTATTTTAAAAATATATAAATTTTGCATGGGAACACTAACTCCTTGAAATTCTGGATTAAACATCTACTGTATACCAAGCTGTTTGACAGTATTGGCACTCATAGTTTCAAGGTTCATCCAATTGGATTTTATACTCTACTGAGATAAGATCAGCCAATAACAAAACACCATGAAATCTAAGGAACACGAAGCACCGTGCCGCTCCAAACCCTTACCGTTCTTCTCAACCCGGGTGAGGGGCTTAACCCCAGAGAAAACTTCGGCTAGCTCAGTCATCCTCTCTGAACCCTCTTTTTTGTAGTTCTCCCATTTTATTTGCTTCTCAGTGAGCATCTGTTTAAACATCTGGATGAAGGCATGTGTGTGAATGTAACACAACCTTCAAAAAATAGCATGTGCCTATTTTATGTCTTGTGCTCACAATATCACTGCTGTCTAACAGCAGGAGAACCAACTCCACTTACCTCTTTCAAAATGAATTCAAACTGGGCTGTGTCCAGCAGCAGCTGAAAGAGGATCTTGGGATTGTACTTGGAGTCATTGATGACTTGGTCTTTGATCTGGCGCAGCCTCTTGTTGTTTGGATCATAAGCTGGACAGTACAATACAAACATAAGAGGAAGGAGGTGATGGGTCAAAAAATGGGCAGAGTGGCAGTTTACAGCTAACTGGCTGGCGTTTGGTGCAACATGGGGGTCAAGGAGGTACGCTTGCTCTCACCAGATTCGGCGGTGTGGAGCATCAGCCAGCGGATGGCCACGTTGCAGTCACGTAGGCAGTTCAGTAGCTTGGGAATGTTGTCCAGAACAATCTCCTCCCGCAGGAAGCCCTCCTTCAGCAGCTGCTGCACCTGTGGACGAAGGGTCTCCAGGCTGGCCGCATAGCGACTGGCCTGTTAGTCTCATTAGGTGGCTTATCTTTAACGATCAGCACACTGTATCCCACCATGGTGCATTTAAGGAAACTCAGACAGAAGCCCAGCACTTTACTAATTTATGCTAGCTAACATATATGCTTGAATGAGTGATGTGAATATACTGAATGTACTGGCCCAAAGACCATACCACAACAAGAGCCAATGGTTCTTTTTCTGTTTTTTCAAAGTTTAACCATCTTTCACCTCTGTGTGCTCAAAACAAGGAAACATAAACATGGGTTGGGAATCTGATCTGGAGGTGGAAAACTGTGTAATGGAAAACAAATATATACGGATAAAGCACTGATAATGGCTGTTAAATAGGGGTGCTTTTCCACTGCACAAAGTGCCAAACTTTTGGCTTTTCAAATCAGTACCAAAGTCAGTGGTACTTCTTGTGCTCATTTTTCCACTGGCCAGAAAACTGGTTACGGTTAGTGGCTGGTGCTGTTTTGCATATCAAGATGTAATAATATACAATATTAATATCAAAATATGTACATCAAGAATACGTAATAATATGGCTTGCTATTTTTATAAATAACTTCTGGTTTCATTTCATGCTATCAAGCCATGCCATTTTGCTAATTCTCTTCTGACCAGATTGTGATTTAAGACAGGGTCTCTTCATTCAACAATAAAGAAAGAAATAATATTAATATAATTAATCATTTAGCAGATGCTTTTATCCAAAGTGACTTACAACATTTCATATGCGTGTTACAATAAACTAGCGCTGAGTGTCTTGCTCAAGGACACACCAGGAGGCTGGGTTGGGATTTGAACCAGTCTGATGTTGTACCCATTGAGCCACCTGGCCTCCATATTAATAAAAATAATAAAAATTTAAAAGTGGAGTTAAAAAAATAACTATGGATCCATCAATAAAAATCAGTTACGAACTCAGAAAACAACAATAAATGAAGTAAAAAAAAATAAATAAAAAAATAAACTATGCTTTTTCTAGGTATCAGTTGTATTTTGTGTTTGCAAGGCAAATTTGCATAACCAATTGGCATTAAACATGTTTGCAAGTCCCACCCAGTGTAACACACATGCACCACAGCTGGTTTGCTATTTTGGTGCTGGTACTGAACCAAAAATCAATGGGAAAAAAGTACTGATTTTTTTATGTACAAAAAAAAACTTTAGTACTGTTGATGTAAACTTTGTTGTCCCCAGAGCGAAATTTGTCTTGGGCACTGTCCTACATTTAGTTAGACTACATATAGACAAAAGAACACATACGATCCATGGCAGTGATTCCCAAACACTGTGCCGTGGCACATTAGTGTGCCGTGAGAGATCATCAGGTGTACCGTGGGAAATTATCCAGTCCAATTATCCAACGATCATTATATTTTATTATATATACACTTTTTGTGACATTTTTGTTTGGTGGTGTGCCGTGGGATTTTTCTAATGTAAAATACGTGCCGTGGCTCAAGAAAAGTTGTGAAACACTAATCTATGAGATTATGAGATATTGCACAGCTGCCGCAGTGAAAAACTGCCCTAGGCAAACTGTGCGACACTCTCTCCCCCAAAATAACAATATAGCAACGTGTCACTGTCTGCATGCTGGAGTGCTGACCCCCATGACCCTGAGCGTGTACCTGTTCCCGCACGTTGGCAGTGTCGAGGGTGTAGTTAAGTGCCGTCTTGGCCGCTTTGTATGGTTCCCAAGCCTCCACCAGGTTCACAGTGATGCCCATGTAGATACTGATGACCTGCCGAAAACAACGAGCATCAGCAGCAGCGCCTTCTCTGCTCGCTCTCAACGCTAAATTATTTTGGGTTCAGTTTCTTAGCAACCACTTGGCTTGCGAGAGCACATAGTACATTGGTGTGCAGTCTCAAAGCCTCTCACCCAGTTGTCGGGAAAGTACTTGTCCACAATCTCCCGCATCTTGGCCTGCTGTGTGTGCAGGATGGAGGGAGTGAAGTACAGGCAGACATATAGCATGGCAGCCTGGTTAGCCAGCGCGGTGCTGCGGTGCTCAGGCAGTGGGTACGCTGACACCTGTCCGGCAGAGGTGAGCCATGACCCAACAGTTTAGTGCTGGCTGTATGTTAGTAGATGCTGCACCAATATTAAAAGTGACAGGCAGGGCTTCCTTATTTACCACACATTATCAGGTATAATATACAATATATTGCGGTGATCCACTGTTTGTACTCAGTTGAACGATCAACAAGACCAGAATAAGATGCATTAAACGTCCAAAAGAAATTCTATGGTTTACGAAATTATTTTTTTTAACCAGCTGTTGCCACATTACCTGGTTGTAGATGTCATCGGAGCGCAGCCGACCAATCACCATGCTGATGAACGTGGGGCTAATGGGGACCCTCTGAAAGTAGCTTTCGGGGTAGTTTGGTGGCCGCTTGGCACCGGGCTGGCTGGAGTACCCTGTGCTGCGCAGGAGCTTGCAAATGTCATCCAGGTTGGAATCCGCCGAGGAGCGAGCAGCACTGTCAGTGTAACCCACATGTCCATCTTATTACAACTTGAGTTTCTTAGGCAGACACCTGGACCAAGTGCTACCAGTCTTACTAAATAAATTCTGATAAATATTTAATGAACATGGATAACCCGAGAAGTGACAGTACCTCAGTATCAACAAACAGTACTAGCCACACCCAGTCAGATAGCAAAAGGTGCCAAAAGACGACAGTGAGGAAAAAACTGACCTGTATCTATAATAGGACACCAGCATTCGCTCTCTCACTTCCCCTTCAATCTTCTGGTCAATAACCAAGAGCATGACTCCGTAGAGATAGAGCGCTTCACACTGTGTACACAGAGATGATATGTGTCAGGACCTATCTGCCAAACTGCACAGCTTTACTGCTGTGCAAACACACCAATGACAGTAGCTGCATTTACATGGACCCTTGATATTCCCCTTTTAACCAGAATAATGGCTTGTTCAGAGAATTGACAGTACTGACTATGACAAGATTGGACAGGATTAAAAACAAGCATATTTGGGGAACAACACAGGTAGGATTGTTCGGAGACAAATTGAGCAAGACAAGACTTAGATGGTTTGGACACGTGCAGAGGAGGGATACAGAGTATATGGGAAAAAGAATGCTGAGGATGGAGCTGCCAGATAGGAGAAGAGGAAGGCCAAAGAGGAGGTTCATGGACATACAGAGGGGGAACATGAAAGAGGTTGGTGTGACAGAGGAACCTGCAGAGAACAGGTTGGCATGGAGAAGGATGGTCTGCTGTGGCAATTCCTAGAGGGAGCAGCCAAAAGTAGAATGGCTTGTTCAAAGTAAAAATGCATCATTTAACCACCTAAATCAGGACGGACCGGCCTGATTCAGCCCAATCCAAATAAATTTTTGATCAGAATAAGGATGGCGTTACCCTAGAACATATTAACAATGCAAACACTTGATATGAACGTTTCCATCTTGTTGGTATAACTATATTCTTTCTGCGCATGCTTGTTCCATGTGGGCAAAATCGGCCCTGACCAATTTGGTAGCCTAGGCAAGATTTTAGCTGGTGTCCCTTATATTGCAATCAATTCCACCACCAATCACTACAGTGCACCCCTATGGAGGGATAGCGCCCCTAGCATTTGCCTATACGGCCTATTCCCAGGGCTCGCAACCACAGCTACTGACTTGGCAGAATCGTTCCAATTTACCAGAAGCTGTTTCCCATCCTCATTCAGCAGCACAGTTTCCAAGGTTTGCTGAATGTAAACACCTTCATTGAGGTCATCTAGATACCTGTAAAAAAATAATTTGATTGACAAATTACATACAAGTCACACACACAACTCTGGAGAAAATAGCTGCAAATTGACCTTTATGATTTAAAAGTAAATGCAGATTTTTCCTCATATCTTAATCTGGTAAAGTTATCCGGACTCTAATAATGTCACATATAATTAAAAACCATACTTGGGTATCATTTGATTTTATTTACCTTATTAGGTCCACAATGTACTTATGCACACTTTCAAAGGCCAAGTAGAAACGAGACAGTATCTCAATGTTGTTTTCTCTGAATTCTTCATCTAGATCTTGAAGTTCAGGCTTGGCTTCTAACTTGCTTTCATAATACTCGGGTCCCTTTAAGAAAGTAGACAGTAAAAAGAAAAATGTTTTTTTTTTTTTCGTGGGAATAAAAACAGTATTATGTAATCGCTCATTAGAGGAAATTAACTGCAGTCTGTCATACTTTAAAATAGCTGAAGTCACAGATGATGTCTCCGTATTTTTGCTGGTCGCTCTTGTCTCTGAGCCTGAAGACTGCGGGGATGAATTCAGACAGACGAAGAAGTTCCGCAATAATAGCGTTTCCCCGGGAAACAATTCTTAGGATTGCTTGGCCGCATGCGTTGTTCTCAGCAAAGAAATCCACCATGGCCGCAAAAGTGCTCCAAGGTCTGGGGACCTTGCCAATCAGCAGGACGGGGCACCGGAGCAGCTTAAATCTGTGCGCACGGTGTCATCTGTCATGGAAGCCAGACACAACGGTGCAAAAACTACAGCAATGTTCGCTGGAACGGATAATGTGTAAACTTAACCCCAATGTGATTTCACTTAGCATCACAGCTATCTTGGCAGCATATGTGTAGAAACTGTTCTCTTTCACAAGCAAATGGCAAATAGGTTAAGATGGCTATTGTGAAAACAATGAGACATGACACATTGCTGTTACAAATAAGATTTTCGTTATTATTACTGTTGAAAGTTGTACGCGCACAAAACAGACGATTAATCAGATGACAAATTCTGAGACAGATTTCACAATCGAGCAGGACTATTGACAAGAGATTATAAATGTGACAGTGATGTTCTCACGTTTGTCTTTCAGGAAATGTACCGATTAATTGGCAGTTACAATAAATAAGCGATTAGATTATTATTACATAACTAACAGTTGTAGACAATCTCACCACCGTTTACGCACAAGACATCTGAAGCTAGTTTTCTGCACAACGTTGCAAAATAGCATGCTATACTCATCTGAAACATCATGCAGCGTTCGTAACAAATAGCATATACGTTAACACGAGCACAACAAAAACGGAATATAAAATGTACCTGTTAAAGCCATTTTGTGTAAATAAAAATAGGTCAAATTTATTACTAGCACTCAGCAAACCTACCTCTTCCGCTTTTCCGTTTAACAATACTCACGTGACCAAAAATCATATGATCAAAAGGCTTGAGGCTCCGTCAAAATTTCACATCAACGGGCTCTCTGCAGAACATACAGGATACACAAGATGTCGCTCAGTAACTATTTACCTCCGAGCTTGTATATTCAATGAATCGTGGACTGAACTGCATTTGAGTAGTCCTTCACAAACATTTTGAAAACGAATGTTGTAAGTGCAACGTCGCTGAAATTAAGTGTAAATGGATTATATTTATATATACATTACATTATGTACATATATATTATATGTATATTATATTATATATATTGCATTTACATTCGGCGATAAAGCAATAATAATACATGTATTATATGCATACATGTGTGTCCAAAAATCATTTGTCTTTTCAATTATAAACCATTAATTCTGTATTTGTATTTTTAAGGCATGTTAAAAAGCGCTCATACGCGCATTGCAATAAAACATTTTGGCAGATGTTTGGCAGTTAAAACAAAAACCTCTTAAGACAGCTCCTGGCTTGTCTAACGTGACTCATAAAGAACGCGCGTATATAAAACAAAGTCAGTTTATAATTTATCATATTCTCGTTTTGTTAAGGACAAATGCAACCTAAAGACGTACACTGTCAGTGTCATCAAGGCTAGGTTTATCTTCTAATTTCTATATTTATGAAAAGTAACCTTATGAAAAGTAAAATGAAAAAAAAAATGAAAATATGTTGTATGACTAATAAAACTGTGAATTGCAAACTGGCTCTCAGATCATTGGATAAAAATACAGTGTTATCTTTTAAAGATAAAATCTTCTGACAGATGTACCTGTCACGCCCTGTGCATGTCCGTCCTGTTTTGGCCACTAGGCATCACCCCTATTCCATTACTTTTCTTCCTGCGCCTTCCAAGTTAGCCTTGAATCTCGTCACCTGACTTCACTTGTTCCTACGTAAACCCTGCACGTTCCTTACTCTTGGCCGGTTATTGTAATAAGCATAGTGGTAGTACACGTGTTTCGTGCTCGTATTCTTCAGACTGTGGGTCTTATCTCGCATGCCGGTTATCCTATCGTGTTATTTTCGTTTCCTTGGTATTCTGGTTGACTGCGTTTTACATGTTTCGCCCCTGGTCATTTTGTAGATTATCCCTGTTTACCATAGTTTTGCTTTGGTGTAATACCTTCAATAAAACCTTTCCTCTGCACTGGAGCCTCGCCTTTTCGTTCTTTGTGAACTGGTACGATCCAAACCTTTACAGTATCTGATTTTGACTTAAGCTTTCGCTTATATACGTTATAGCTCATGACAGTAAACTCGGACAAGTTCTAACTGTTCATGAGAAGAAAAGCGAGCTAACGTTCCTTTCTACATTGTGTACAACCAAGCCTTCGGGGCCTGGACTGAAACCTTGTAGTACTTGACTGTGAGTCATCTGGTCTGTCGGCTTTCTTCTTTTTCCTTTTTCCTACAGAGAATTAAGGTTTATGAATATATTTTGCATAAAATGAACAGAAATCTGTGGCCACTTTGTATGTGCATGCATGTTATTGGAGTTGTTAGAGATTTTACCAACAATTTGTACATCTCTTCAAAGGACGCTGATATTAAGTGTTTACACTGATATGACAAGGCAGCTGAAAGTTTTAGTTTCCATTTTTCACATTTACTGAGCAGTAGAGCAATTTTAAAGCTTCAGTTAAATATTTTTATTGGTTAACAGAACAGACTTTCCTGCATCTATAGTGAAGGCAGAATAATAATCTGAGAGATTTAGTTTCAAGAGTGATGAATCATGTCAATGGAAGCAACTTCTAAAATGAATATGAAGTATTTTCTTTTCAGAAATACTAGTCAATAGGCAGACCCACACATATGGAGTGAGGTCTTCCATTTTGTGTGTAGTAATTATACATTTTTAAAGTATATTTTCACTGAATTTGTTGTTAATGTCTTTTTCTGTGGTGAAAAGTCACATATTAAAGATTCGATCCAGTTGAACTCAAGTAAAGACAGAAAATGCATTTTAAATTTACATCTTTTATTGTCAAAATTCTGTCTTGCTGTCCCCAGTAATGGGAGTATGGAGTCAGATCACAGACTTTTATGTTGAAAGTATAATGACTACATATAAAAACTGACTATTTCAATAACATGCTTTCTGATCAAATGAAATGACCAAAGTATCTATACATTCTGCTATCTGATTATGCAAAATACATTCCTATTTGTGTAAGGAAGTACAATAAAATGTTGTTAAACATGCACATTTATAGCTACTTCACAATAATAAAAAGGAGACTGCCATAAAAAAAAAACAGTATGGACCTGAATATTGAACATAGTGGCAACATTATCACCATATTTCACAAAGTTTAAAACCAAAGAAAAAGAAGGCAATTGTTCTTTGATAAATTTTGTGGCAAAAGTATTGTATTGTGGGTAATGATAATTACTCAACCTAGTTATGGAAATACAAAAAACAGTAGTTTTGCACTTCGTGTACATATAGTTCCATATCCAGTGCTTTTTTGCCTTGATCATAAAGTGTGATTATGCAAGAACTACCTGTAGTTGGTCAGTGGGTATTCCACATTGTGTGTGCAGTGCATTTGTTTCCAACATAGCATGTAAACATGCGTTTCTGTGACCTCCATCATGCAGCTAGGCACATATTCAAGTCACGACTGCAAAGAAATCCTGCTTCGTATTTCTAATTTCACACAGAATTATTTCTCTTTTGTCATTTATGCCAATAAATTGTTGCCAGCAGAAATAAGGAATTGATACATTGGCTAACAATATTGCAATTGACTTTTAAAAACGATTCTATGCATTACGCTGTACTCACACATTTTTATATACATCATTTATATATTAAGCACTCATACACAAAAGCACACACACAGAGTCTACTCCTAAGGTAAGAGCGGTTGTCTAAAACTATAACTAAGCTACTGTACTTTTCCTGAGCAGATACATTTTTTTGAAGGCAAGCTTTTGAAAAGTAGAATGAAATAAAGTGGTTTTAGTACATGACTATAATGAGAACCATAACAGCATGCAAAATGCAGGTTTTTAAACCTACTGCTTTTGCATAAAATAAGCAATGTTCAAAATCAGCTTTTCTCATCTGACTGAGTGAACTTGTGACAATCTACCTCCACACAGTCACAGTACTAACAGTCAACAACAGTATGTCCAGTCTGCCGAAGAAGAATGACAAAGTAACAAAAATCAAGTATAAAATTAATAAAAAGACCACCATTTCTTACATTAGCCAGAACGGCAAGTCTGTACACTGTCTATTAATTTCTGTAATGTCTTAAAATATACTGTGCAATTTAAGAAAACCTACTATTTGGCAAAAGCCACATTAAAATTGGTAGGAAATACATTCCTACTGTATTTTGTGATCGTGTATATATATATTGTAAGCATGTTTGTATACACACACTCATAAACGCATGCACACGCACACGTATATACACGAATTCTCTCTTTCTCTCACACACACACACACACACACACACACACACACACAGTATAAATAAGATGCTAAATCATTTTGCACAAAAAATAACTAGGAAATGTTAGTTCCCTGTTTCAGGCTTCCCAGTCTTGGGAAGTACGCATTTCTTAACATGGTGCGTAGCTACAGCAGCTGGAGGTCCAGAAACGAGCCACCTAGGTGACCATGGTTTCGGTTTTGCACAGGTTGCTTGGCAGCCAGAAGTGCTGGGAGGGTCACCAGGCCATCGCTGCTGCTGGTGGTGGTGCTGCTGCCACTGGGCTGTCCATAAAGGTTATTCACAAGGGCTACAGATTCAGGGCGACTCTGCAAAGAACAGGGAAGGCAGGATGCAGGTGAGATTAGAATTGTAAAGAGAGCGGCATATACATTTCCCAGCACCACAGAATGAGGTTCACGCTCCCCGTCTACCCGTCACCCATGGCCGGCACACCCATAACCGGCTACAGCACCACCTAGTGGCCGATGCCACGCCTGTTCAAGGCAGCTGTAGCTCCTTGCGTGCCTTCAGTAAAGTCCCGTTTTGTGGGGCTCTCTAACGCGTCACAGAGCTCTCAAATGTCAGCTGAAAACCAGCGAGTGCAATGATGGAAGCTTTGGATGTTTCACTGCTGGGATAAAGGGTCTTCAGACCGCAGTCATGAGCACAGCAAACCTGAACAGGACAAGCAACGGGCCACCACTGCTATTCCGTGTGAAGCCTAAAAAAGGGTCCCACACCACTGCCGTCCCGGACATGGCAAGAAAGAGGAATGCCCTTCGACCCCTAGGCTTGGCTGCAGCAGAGCCTTACCTTCCATTTCTTCAAAAGTTGAATTGTATCAGACCAGGCCACCTTTAAATACACACCCACTCTTTGGGATGCGCGAGTAGTGTTCTTGCTTGGTCATGTGCTTGCACAAATCCGTCTTCGGACGTGTACTATGGTGCAAGTTTGAACAGAAATAGTGGACTAAATGACACACACCTTTCTAACAGAAGGCTGTCAGCTGCTCTTAACAGCGTACAGGTTGTGAGAAAAACTTGTGCAGACGAGGCATAGCGGATGAAAGCAGTAAACATTTTTTTGCTATATAACCGTAGAATATGTGACTAAACTAAGAAATAAGAAAAACAGACTCAGTACTGCCTTCATAAAATCCTTAGTCAATGCCTCCTAGTCCTCCAAAACATCATTAAGCTTTTTTAAACTGGCGACAGTTTAACTGTTGATGTAAATTTGGGCTGCATCTCCTCTCACGTGACTTTTCACCAAGATACAGGCATACTCTACGGACTACACAGTGCTGGGGTTGTTCTTTGTTCAAAAAATTACAGCAAAAGGGCATTGCAACATTATCCAAGGTGGGGGGGGGGAGTCATGTCCTTGCACGTCAGTTTGCAAAAGCACTGGGCTCCACCCAAAATAATTGTGGAATGAGTGGAAGAAGATGAAATGTCAGATGAGGAAAAATGTGTTTCAAACAACTGATGGTGGATAGAGAGGGATTGCAGAGGCACGACAGCTGGAGGGGTGGAGGGAGTGTTCCAGTCAAGCAACACAGCAGAAATGTTCCTACTCGCATTCACTGAACTGCTTTGGTGTCAAAACCAACCAGTGCACAGGGCTTCCTTCCTTTTAAGGAAAAACACTATTCAGGCTCATTTGGGAATTATCTACACTTCCTAATGACGTCACGTATCATTTATCGCCAATCTAGACCTTTATTTTCAATTGGCTTCTTTTCGTATAAGTTTGTAAATAATTCTATAACATTAATACAGATGATGGCATGTTGAGAATAAATAGTACACCGCACCATAAAAGCAATTTGTAATTTCATTAATTAATCAGATGGCTTTTCTGTGTAAACAGAACACAGCCTAGCTGACTTTAGACAGAATTAAGGGTTTGACTTATAACATCTAGACTGTAAAACAGGCCAATCTGAATTTCTTCTCTAAAATGAGATTTCATACACACACACACACACACACACACACACACACACACACACACACACACACACACACACACACACAGTTTAAAAGCCTTATAATAAGCAAGGGATAATCAATACCAATGTTAATGTGAATTGAGAAAGAAGGCAGAAGCCTGCAAGACAGACTAAACTATTACAAAGGTTACCAGTTTGAGGACTGCACATCCACTAAAATTACCCAATGTATTAATCTGCTTGTCTAACAAATTCACACAAGCCCCCCCCCCCCAGGTAACCGGTCATCTAAGATCATAAAACCCCAAAAGTTACAAATGACTGATTTAAGGTGAATAAGTTATTCTGGGTCAGCTCATAAGCCTTGTCACTTACAGGTAGGAAGAGGACATGGCTGACACAAACCTGGTATCCCTGGAAAATGTTGAGGATCTCCTTGACCCCGCTGTTGTAGGCAAGGCCATGCATCCGTACCAAGGCCCCGGGTTGGGCAGCCAGGGCGGGGGCACTGCCAGGGGAGGGGAAATAGTTCAGGCTGGTGGGTGAGCCTGGTGGGCTGCAGGAGAAAAAGAATATTGAAAGGAATGTAAATTACCATGATTTGTACATAGCACCGAAATGAGGAAGATATAGACACTCGCGCATATACATATGCACGATCAGACGACAATCTTTTGTGGGATACTCCCACCCAATTCACACACACACACACACACACACACACACACACACACACACACACACACACATATAAGCAAACTGCCTGTCCACAATTTTCCAAATCTATGAAAAGTTAGACACCTGTTAGCCTGTTCTTTAAAAAGACAGCATGAAAGCGAGATGAGATAGAGCACGTCCTGGGCTCACACTGAGCAGGGTCAGTCCTCAGCAGCGCTGACAGGGAACTGTTACACATCAGTATCTGTATAGTCCATTTGTTTTAGAGGAGGGGCTTTTGAAGGCCAGTGCAGGTGTAAATAGTGTGCTACCAGTGACCATCTTAGAAACTGCATGCTGCACGGATCCAGCAAACATGAAGATGTCTTTAGGAGATTACAGGCAGGAAGGTTGAGCCGTCACCTGGACCTCTGCGAAACCATAACTATGGCCTCTTCCAAAGTTAGCAGAAGCATGTTACCCATGCTTATCTACTGCAACAGGACAGTGAAGTTCAGAAGACATGAGCAGATGAGACAAACCAATGTGTGGTCGTGTTATTTTACAAAAAAGTGTAGGTCATGACCAGTTTATTACAACACATGTAATAAACACAACACTTGCTCAAGGTGTGCCTTCCTCCAAGCCTACTGACCTTCATGGTGTTGCCTGTGTGTGTGTGTGTGTGTGTGTGTGAGAGAGAGAGAGAGCTCTGAGGTCACATGTTCTTGTTGTTTCCACTTCAGATATACAGGTGTAGCTCAGTTATTAACTAACCTTTCTGCATGTCTTTCCAACCATGTATCTTTGTGGGACCACTTACTATGTGCCCAGTTGCTTTAATTTGAAGGACAGCATGTTAATACTAAGTCTTCCCCCCCACTTCAAAATTTTGGTTATTCACTCACTGGTACCAAGAACAGAACCATATATAGAAACACATTCTGCATATCCTGCTTGAACCATGTGAACCCCATGGGGTTTGTTATATAAATAATACAATTGGGACTTGATCAGAATAAGTGTTAAATATAGAGTCTGACGTTGTTCTAAAAGGCTATTATTCTTATTATTATAAGAGCAATGGAGATTGGGTGGTACGGTGATCTTTAATTAAATTTAGTTTAACAATTTTTAAATTTTTAATTAAATTTATATTTTAATTAAACATCTGGTCCAGACATCAAGTACAAGATCCTCACGCTTACTTTCAATTCCGTGAACAGGACAGCTGCAAGCTACCTCCAGTCCCGAATCAACACCTACAGTACGTCCCCTCTCACACTCTACAGTCCGCTTATGAGAAGAGACTTGTTGCGCCCCCTCTGAAAAAATGGTCGACCCAAGCTCTTCTCATCTCTGGTGCCTAAATGGTGGAATGAGCTGCCCCTCACTTTGAGGTCTTTGCCGCCTCTGTCCGCATTTCGTAAGACGCTGAAGACTCATCTCTTCAGGAAACACCTCAGCACTTGAACCTCATCTTAATCAGTTCTGTTGTACTAATGTTTAAATTGCTGCTTACTTATCCATTGCGCTATTACTAATTTTAGCTTGTGCTAATGATATTTAATTGTTTGCCATGTTAGTTGGACTCTATCTTACTTAACTGAATCTTGTGCACTTTGATTATAGTACAGCACTTACTGTTAGCTGGATTCTCAGATATTGTCTGACCTTGTTTTTAATACGCACGTGTACTCTTACTCATTCATAAGTCACTTCCAAACTGCACTCCTGGAATGAATCTCTTGTACTCTACTGCAATATCCAATTGCATCAGAATACATACACACTGTTTTACTTGGTGAAGCTGTGGGTAAAAGTGTCAGCTACACAGTAAAAGAACATTCCAGTGCAAGAAAAATTAAAATAAGGCCAATTTGATAACAGTCACCCTGGTGGTCTGGTCCCATACTCGTGTGTTTAAGGATATTTTAAATTTTAATTTCATAGTACACTATTAATCCCACAGGAAAATAACTTGTCTGCATTTAACACATCCCCTAGGGGGAGCAGTGGGCAGCCAACCACATGAGGTGCCCAGGGAGCTAGTATTTGAGTGTCTTGCTCAAGGACACACCTGGCTGCGCTGAGATTCAAAATGGAAGACTGCTGCATCCTGATGGTTTCCCACTGAACCACCAGGCAACTCACATGAACAGATACCCTGGACAGAGCCCTACCTGGGGTAGTAGGCAGTATAGTTCATAAAAAGCTGTGCAGTGGCAGGGTAGAAGGTAGGAGGGGGCTGCACAGGCCGAGGGGCAAGAAGGACCTGGGGTTGATACAGGGTGGCTGCCTCTGGGGGCAGGATGGCAGCCGGAGGAGGGAAGGTGTAGGAGGGTGGGGAGAGGCCTGAAGAAACAAGGGGGCGGGGGAGGAGAATGGTTAAAAAGAAAAAAAAAAAAAAACAGTGATCCTGTGCTGGTACATGGGTCCTGGTGGCTTTATTGTGCATTTAGACATTTTGCCTCCAACTGACAGATTGTAGATGACATTTCAAGATATGGCAGGAATGCGCCAAGCTGCAAGTGTGACTTCAATCTAAAATTTTTCTGACCTCCCAGTTCTGCAGGGAGCTTGGATAGAGCTAAGTTATTAACCATCTTTTAAATTAGGGTATTGTTATTAACTTTTGTTTATTTAAGTAAACAAAAGTAACAAAACAGTCAATTGAAGTATCAATGGTTTGGTTACACCGATGCGTGGCAAAGGAAGTCTAAATAACAAAATAAGCAGCCGTTCACGCTTGCTTCATTGTTTGCATTGAGGAGAAGGTTCATGCAGAAGGTGTTTCACAATAGGAATAACCGGCACACACAAACAATGAGCGGCCATTTCAGCACAGAGCCGTCAGACTGTACAAAGCAAGGGATTCCAGTAGGACCTGTTCTCCGGATGAGTCAGTGATTACTCCAAGCCAGTGGCTTTCCCAGCTCAAAGCAAAGAGGCACGCCAGACTTCCCCATGCTCTAATGCTCACTGTTCCCCCCCCCGACACCTGGCCCACCTCAAGCCCATGAATTGGATCCACTCCGACCACAACTCGTCAGTGTCCCACCTCTCTGTGCCCCAGGCAAAAGGCCAGTCATGATGATTCAGGCACACACACCAGAGGCACGCTCACCTTTCTAAAACTACAGCGATCACAAACCAGTCCTAAATTTAGTGAACACACCTATGTTCAGGTTGTTTGTTTCATCTACTGGTACGCTTTAAAAAAGTTGTATTCTTTGATTCCTCTGTGTCATTAATATTTCTAACAGGTTTGTCAAAATTGTGGTTTAGAAGGTGAGCATTCTGATTTAATTTAGGTAAAATAATTAAACTGACCTAAAATACAAGTTACTCAAATTGTGCTTTCAGACAAGTTGCATTAATGATGAACGCCTGCTGCTCTTGTGCACAGCACGTTTGATGTAATGATGACTTTATAGTCGTTATTACATTCAATAAAGCAAGTGTGCAATTAACAACCAAACTCCTAACTGCAGTTCTGGGGAAATTTGTAGGTTTTTTGAAAGCATCAGAGTAACCCAATTTACAAAGAGACAAAAAAAAAAAAAAAAACGCATCCCAGACTCCTACCGATCTGTCGACAGACTTTTCCCCACCAAGGTTACATTCTGAATCAAAAAAAGAAAAAAAAGAACCCAGAGAAATGAGGAATTTCAGAATAGCTCCAGCACCTACCAGCACGCAGTGAAGAGAAGCGGCAAGACCCCCAGCCAGACTTACGTCGTAACTTACATGGCGGCGGAGATAAGCCATTCCTGTTTAATGTGCCCCCCATCAACACAATATTCATCTCCTCGGCAGAGCACTGGAACACCTCCACGTAGCGGTCCTTCATGGTCTTCTTGTGGCACTTCTGGGCAGTCAGGAAGGCCCTCTCAGCAGACTTCATCTGGATAAAGGAATCTCCAGACGGTCGGCCCTGTCACACAGACAAGCGTGAGCCTGCAGGCGTTTGCCTTATAGAGCTCTATCGGTTCACTTGTAGTTCTCTCAAAAGTTTGTCATTCTCTCTCACGATCATTTGGCTTTTTGTTTCATCCTTTGCACGAGTTCATTTATTCACACTTGCTACAATAAAACTGGTCCCCTCCTCGTATTTCCATATTTTATCCATCGAACAACCCAGAAAACAATGGAAACCCATATCTTTTCCAAGAGCTTCTTTTACACAAAGGGTTACTGCACATCTCATAGGGAAATAACTTTCCTACATTTAACCCATCCCCTGAGCGGAGCAGTGGGCAGCCACATGTGGTGCCCAGGGAGCTAGCATTTGAGTGTGTTGTGCAAAGACACACCTGGCTCAGCTGGGATTCGAACCACAAGACTTCTGCATCCCAACCTGATGTTCTACCCATTGAGCCACTAGAGTTCAAACATGTTGCTGCATTTGACCAGTTCAGAATTTAAAAAAGCCCTATGATCAAATCAACCTTTATTTTTATAGCACCTAACAGCAACTAAAGAGCTGAACCTACATGCTGAACAAAGAATAAAACCAGTAATACAACATAAAACACAAAAGTTGACATAACAGGTTTAAGAGTTGCGAAAAATGAAACCTGTTGTGACCCTCTGCTAGGTACCAGAAGCCAGAGTGAATAAATAGACTGAAAACTTAAAGAGACAGAACATATTTACAGTACAACGATCGACCTTTAAAGAGTTCCATAGTTTGGGTGTGGCCACATGCCCAGTTACCCCAGGCTTTGTGCCTTCACCTCAGAACTTCAAATAAACATTGCTCAGATGACCTGAGAGAGTGGCCAGAATTGCACTTGCGTACAAGGTCAGCAAGGTTAAGTCAGGGCCAGGCCAATAAGGACCTTAGATGAATAAAAAAGTTTGAATTTAACTGTAGACTTAACTGGGCAACCAATGAAGAAAATGCACAACGAGAGTAATGTGAATGCACTTTGAGGAATAAGTCAGAAAACGAGCAGCCACGTTCTGAACCAATTGCAGCTGATATACAGCAAACTGATTGATACTTATGTATAAGGCCTTACAGTAATCTAACAGAACTGATGAGAGCATGAACAGCTTTCTCCAAGTCTCTCTGACTGATAAAAGGTTTAGCTAGCAGGCGAAGTTCAAAGAAGCTTGTCCTGACAACTGTATTGACTATCAAAGTGCAGATGGTTGTTGAAAATTACCCCCAGATTTCTGTAGATATAGCTGTAGAGATACACACAAGGAGGATGCTTCTATATGAAATGTGCTTGTTCAGTGGAACAGAGGTTTTAGGTAGAGCCAAAAAATCCTTACCTGCTGGTTTAACACCATGTGAACACCGTGAGGCCGAATGTCGGCAGTAAATTCCCCCAAGAATTCTAGGATGTCCTCGACGTTGGCCGTGTAGGGCAGTCCCCTCAGGCGGACACAGTCCCGTACCCCAGGTGGGGGTACGAAGGCTGGCTGGGGTACCACCGGGATGATGGGGGCTGGGGCTATGGGGATCAGCGGTGCAGACGTGTACCTGTTCAGCACCTGTACATGCATGGGACACACAACATATACAAATATTTGCACTGAGGAACCTCCCATCTCCAATTCACAGGACATCTGCAGATCTGCTGCCTCTGGGACCTCATTTATTTTCTCACTTTTGGTTTTGTTAAAAATAAATATATAAAAATCAATCACAAAGGTCAGGAACTTCACTATCAAAGGTCTCATATTTTTATAGTAACCAGTAAGGTCCTCCATACTACTATTGGCCTGCATTTTATTGACTCCAAAAACATGGAAAACTGCCAACAGGACACTCGTCTGTTTGAGGTCCTGGAAAAGGTTGTAAAAAAATTCTGATGTGGAACTAAATAGAACACCAATAAGCCATCCATCTATTTGCCAAACCACTTAGCCAGGTAAGAGTCTATAATGGTTATAAATACATGTATATTTTGGTTATGAAGTATTTAAAAATTGTTGTATATGTTCTTGTTACTTACAAACAATAGACCTGGCAGTATTGCTCTAGACAAGAGATTTAAGGAGAATCTAACAAATATCTAAACAATATTTCACGCTGTTCAAATAGATTGCTAAGTATAGACCAGCAAAGGAATTCAATGGTTTACAGAAATGTGTTTACTAGATTAACAGATATAATCTACTGTACCTACCGCGGTTTGTACTAACACTACTGTACTCAACATTTTTATCCATAACAATCAAAGGATGGAGTAAATCTAGTTGTCATTGTGTTACTCAACTTTGTGTAGCGTCTTTGACCTGATGGAAAAACTTCCTGTTTCAGCATGCATCACTTCCTGCATGACTCAGTTATACATTAAAACTGCCGATTTTACAGCTGATACAAGACTTTAAACAAAAAGACATCAAAAGAAGCCAAGTGGAAGTAAAAAATAACCGGTAAAACCAGTCCAGAGCAAAATGCCCCCCAGGACAAACAGAAGAAGAGCATCCATAGCCTGGATCCAGGGACTGTCTACTCAGAGACATTACATGACAATTTCAAAAACTGTATAGAAAATGCTACACACCTCTCGAAGCATGCTATGCAAATTTCAGCTTCTATTCTATTGTATTCTATTCCCTAATTCACTTCCATTAAAAACACAGGTGTGCACTATAATGTCCACTCAGCAGCAGTGATAATGGCAAATATACAGCTTCTCAGATTAGCATCAGGTCACCATCACTGAGGTCACAACGCAGCAGTCTGGGCCCACCTGCTGCACCTCAGCCACCGTGCTCTTGAACAGCTCGATGTAGCGCTTCCCAAGGATCTCCTTGTGCTTCTTCAAGGCGTTCTGAGCGTGCTCCTCACAAGCGAAGAGCACGAAGGCATCCCCTGTGGGCCTCCCATCGGGATACCTGACGAAGAGGATGCCGTCCTTGCCGCTTGTGACCGGGCAGGTGGGGGCGAAGAAGTGCAGCACATCGTCGGCTGTGGCCGTGAACGGGAGGCCCCTCATGCGCACGATCACCTGGTTCTCCCTGGACAGGAACTGGGCCACCTCATTCGACGTACCTGACGGAGGCCAGCCACACAGCACGTTTACACAAGAATGTGTAGTTTACTGCAGCTCTTTGGATTGTGTATTTATAAACGTGAGTGCAGTACGGTGCACATTTCACAAATAGTCTAAAAACAGAATGTCTCTTTTTGCTATCAAAAATGTATTATAAAGTCTGTTTGAGGCAGACTGTGTGAAGAGTGACTGAGCACTATACAAGGACAACAAATTTGCCTTGAAGAAATTTTTGAACAAAAAGCTTTTTACCTCCAGCTATTTTGAGAAAATCTTCTCCAGTTGCTTTGTACACCTGCAAGAACGAAATGTCTTTACATTAATTCCTCTGAAGCTTGGAAGACACATGTAATACAATGCAATTTAAAATCCGTATTCGGTATAGATTTGGTAAAAAAAATTGTTGTATAATGCAAATGTAAATATAATATAAAGTACATCATACAAGTCTTACCGAAATGGAACTATTACTACTACTTGATGAAAATGTTTGAGACGGTTTCAGTCAAAGGAGTACATAAACACAGGAAACTCAGATAATTTGGCTGTCAGAAACAACAGGATAAAGGACAGGTGTGAAAAGGCAGCACACAGATTCAGTCAGACCTCAATGTAGCGATTCCCCATGTGGTGCTTGTGCCTTTGAAGTGCCAGGTCTCTGTGTTCCTCGCTCACAAATCGCACCAGGGCCTCTCCGTTTCTACGGCCCTGAGCGTTCAGGCACAGTGCTGCTCCCCCTCTGGAGCGCAGACACACAAACACACACACAAAATTTGAATACCTTAAGCAGTACACTGCATGCTTCCTCAAACAAAGAACAATGAAAAACATTTCCAACAAATTACAGTACTTAAAGCTTTTTAGTCAAAGTTTACAATTATAACTACTTTTACATTTTACTTTTGTTGCCTCGTTCAAGGGTACTACAAAAGAAGCTTTTCTAGGCTGCAAGCATTAACTTGCACTTAGAAATCCATGTCCTCAACCAATAATTCAACAGTTGTGCATATGGCCATCTGAAAATATAACAAAGGTTAACCTCTCCCAAACGAGGACCTTCTTCGATCTTCACAGAGTAACACACAAGTATGTTCAAGAACTGTGAAATAGAACCGTATTAAGCCACAGCTAGGAGAAGACTGACTTGGCAATATTTAGGCCCCTGAAGAAGCGGGCGATGTCTTGGTCGGAAGACTGCCAGGGCAGGCCGCGTGCACGGATCACAGTGTTGTCATCTACTCGTTCCATCTTACTGCTGTGGATGAGGAGGTCCAAAATCACCACAAACATCTCCCGCCTACTTACACATGCCTTCACTCTGCATTTACAAGTATCTCTGGGACAGCGATATAAAAATGCAAATCCGCCATTAAATAATTTCTGGAGATTCATGGCAAAACTGTTTTCATATTGCTCAATGCATATATGTATGTGTGTTGGAGTGGCTCTTACCAGGTGCCCGTTTCAAATTTTTCATTTACTCTCTCAGGGTGCAAGAACTTGTAGCCTTATAAAAAATAAAAGGTTAGTATATCTGAAACACATTGTGGTAAATATCAAATGATTTATACTCATATATTGTACTTACAAAATGGTTCTGAGGTGAGAGAAAGTATTATTTTGGCCATTTTGTGGACCTGGAGAGCAGAAAACTCATTCGTGGAGAGATCTGCTGTCATATTTAGATCTAGGAAGATCTTGATTAAGGAGAGTGGTGCATCACAAGTTTCAAATTATTTTACTAATTGTCACAAGTGTTATGTACATTACACTTAGTCAACTAGGCAATGCAGTCATCAGCTGACACTTGTTTACACAGTTTTCTTCCTCAGTCAGTTGCCTTCATGTTCTTGTACACTGTGCTTCCTGCTGTAAAACGTCACTTGAAATATTGCAGTGACTTCTTACAGCACCAAAGCTATTTTGGTAAGTGCCTAAGATGAACAGTTGGTGGATCAGCAATTATCATCTAAAGTTCCACATCCAGTTCCAGTGTTTACACCCAATTTGCACTACACACTGATGTTGCTCAACACTCATTAGAATATGGGCGTGAAGGATTAGACCGTTGGCTAAACACGACAGGCTTTCTTTCGTGATCCAAGCATCCCGCTTGTATTGTTTTTATATTTGCATTACAAAACCCCCTGGCTCAGCAGGGCAGTACCCTGTGTGTTTTTGTCTTTGCATGAAAGCAGAAGAGGTGGACTTGGAATGAACAGAGACTTGAAACAAACAAGAATGTCCCTTAATAGTAATAGTTCTGGCTAAGTATGCAGCAAAAGTAAAAAAAAAAATAAAAAATTCGGCAAGAAGCAATAATTCACAACAAATGTGCGTGTAGCGCCACACTGCAACAAGGAATTGACTAAGTGAAGGCAAAATAAGCTTATAAAATGTCTAAGGCTTATGCCCAGAGAAAAATAAATGAAAACCACAGAGAGTCAGAGAGACAATTAACAGCTGCAAAAATCACAATAATCTACAAAAAAGGATACAATCCGCCATGATTTGAATGTCCAGATCCTTCAGATCTGCTGAGTCTGGAAAATTTTTCTTGAAGTCTTTTCGCAGATCAAAAAAAGAGTAGAAACACTCTGGCAACATGATGTTCTGAAACAAAATTACATTCATAAGCATAACTGTCAACGAGACATTCTGAAATAATGTTACATTCGTTAATACAAGCGTCTTAATTAAAGAACGTCTGACAACAAGAGACAAAAGTGGGGTGGGTGTGTGGTTTAAACAATTATGTTATGTAGTCAAGGGTTTGTGATAATGAGTTACTGTCACTATGTACGGCCACTATTTAACAGGTTAACAAGTAACTAATTACTGTAGTTATCAAAGATAAGACAGGGGTCAAATATAGCCAAAGTGAAGCACACTATACTCACTCACTGATACAATCACCAAGGAATACTTGCCTTCAATAACATTTCTCATCTTATTTCTTCTTCAAAATACTTCAGTTTCAAGTTAGTACAAAAATACTGACTGGCTTGGTACAGCCAATGTATCCATCAGCGAGTGTTTCAGAGCTCCAGCTTCCAGAAAGAGTCGTTTTACCTTGCTGGACGCCTCGGGGTGGATAACTTGACGAATGTGAAGCTGCCCATCAGTGCATAAACAGAATGAGGTCTCAGTGCCAATGTTGATTTCATTAGTCAGTTGCTGGATGAACTGTAAACCAAATCAAGAAGAATAATTTCAATTTCACTGTGCATTAGAATTTCCCTTAAAGATGTCAACAAATATAATGCTTCATTGACAAGAATGATTTACAG
This sequence comes from Chitala chitala, assembly GCA_025773905.1. Taxonomy (NCBI): domain Eukaryota; kingdom Metazoa; phylum Chordata; class Actinopteri; order Osteoglossiformes; family Notopteridae; genus Chitala; species Chitala chitala. The sequence goes on along the minus strand of JABJVR010000106.1, from coordinate 5,200,465 downwards.
TAGTGTGTGTTTGTGAAAATAAAAGTATATCCTGTCAAGTTCTTTATTTTGGTACTCCTTCTGGACTGTCATGACTTGCACCAAATCTGCCTCCAATCTTCACCTCATTCAAATTACAATATTTGCATTTATCTGTTTTAAAATGGCTATTCCTCATCTCTGTAGTTTCACTATACTGTCAGACACAGGTACATGACTGAAAATGCCAAAGTGTAATCAGATTCTACACAACTCATATGTAGAGCATTGCTTTGTAATTATTTTGATAAGTTTATACTGTTCAATAGCGACGAGTGTTGTGCCAAAACAAATTATAATAAGGAAACCAAGAATAAATACTAAGCCATACAGAGAAGCTATAACTTCATTCCTTAAAACTTAACTTTGCAATACTCACCTGATTTAAAGCATGCTCCAAAGGTTCCGCTGAAAAGATTTTTGCCTCATCTATACCGCTTTCTTCTTTACATTCGTCGGTCAATTCCAGATGTTTTGGTTTAACGAAAATTTCACTAACTGGTCCAGTCTGATTTTAATATACGAAACAGCATTAATAGTTTAAAAACAAGCAATTTAAAGACCATTTTAAAGGCCCTTAAAGTAAATGAGAAAATTATAGCCCTGTATAAATTTAAATATGTTCAATCCACCATGTATTATACACATTTTGTTTGTTATATATATGGGATACATTTGGTACTTTACATTAGCGCTTAAAAACAGTAAACGTGAAATACAGGATGTTTTCATAATGAAGCCTAAATTTCCCGGTTTCAGAAATGGTATGCTTTACATGCTTGGAACAAAGGAGGAATTATTTTTAAAAATACCTTCTTGTTCGCTAAGTCCACAACTTGCCACGCCAAATGAACAATCTCCTTCTCGTCCGATCCCAATTGGTCCCCAGTGGCACCAGATGTTGTAAAAAATAACGCTACCAAATAATCCATACTTGCCGTCATTATAAGAATAGAAACACCTATGCTAAATGCAACTAAAAGAGATCCCCCACAAAAAAGCAACCCAAAGTTAAACAAATACACAAAAATAAACCAACCACCACCTACAGACAACTACTTCCAAAGATAGGTGTTTCTCTGCCTACAAGAATTTTGTGACTTTTTTGATTGCGTGAGAACCTATGCAAAATAGGCAGCACCCCCTCATAGCCTCGTAATGGCTGAATATTACCGATTTTTTTGTGCATCTACCTGTCTGCTACCCACGTGACTCAGGTAACAGATACCTGCCCTGTTCTGGGTCCTGTTCTATTGGTCCTCTTAAACGGGGACGTGGCATTGCAAAAACAGATATGTATCATTCGCTGAGTGATCCGAAGTATCTGTGCTTATAAGTAATAACCCATATTTGTACATCTTTCAAACACCTGGAAAGGTCATTTAGCAGTTTCACCGTAATGAGGAAACCTAACTGACGTTTGCCGTTTTAAATAGCCGTAACCTAACAGAAACTGCTGTTTTTATTTTTTCATTATGTGTTGTTTATGTTATGTTCGGTGCACAATTTACAGATAAGTTCCATGCATGATTACAATTCATAATAATCTCGTATAAGAAAGTCTTGTATTCTACAATAAAGTACTACTAATCAATACAGTTTAGGAGTTTGCGGGCTGTTGTGCCCTTGAATAAGGAAAAACACAGCAAAATGAATTGTACTAAAGTTTTAATATAACAACAGTTATAAATTATTATTGTTTGCAACAGACGTTTTAACAGCCGTGGGCGAATACTGTCCTTCATTTACGCAGGAAACCTACTGAACCCAATAAAACTAGAATTGTTTTACTTATTTCTCTGTTTTATATTACTGCAAAACCGTTCTACATGATTGAGCTGTGAAATGTGTATGCATATTGTTATGCATAACAAATTGAATATGACACTAGGGACAACAATTTTCACCGGCAGTACTGAATTCATCACCTGAAGAACGTACAACTTTCTCAATAAAGTTTGAAATCAGACATAAACAACATAGCACACACCCCGGAAGTATTACCTTAACCCGGAAGTTTATAGCAATGTGAAAGAGAAAAAGATGGCGGGGGATACTTCAATGGAACTTCTGTTTTTGGATACTTTTAAACATCAAAGCGCCGAGGTAAAACTTTGGGATGAAGATATATATATTTTCTTCAAGAAATGCTTTGTACAGATTAGGGTGGTCTTGGCATACAATGGAACTGACATAATTTTTAGATCAGTTACTTTCTGTATTGCATCGTACGGAAAAGCACCAGTGTTACCCTTATCTTTGTTTTATGTGAACCATTTTATTAAAATTCTAAGAGAAGTTTGCTGCCACATGGGAAATAGTTGGTCCTATACAGTAAACACGCCGCATGTGTTCATTACCGAAGCACCGTGGACCCGAAAGCATTCTGTTGCTATTGCTAAGAATTTGTTGAGTGCTAACGTTAGAAATGCCGTAGGTACAATCCTTTTACTATAGCAGACATTTCGTGGATTACAGCGAGAATTGCGTCCATTACTGTTGGTTTGCTAAGAGTTTTACATTTGTGATAGTTTTGGCTCTCTAATAATGTTTCCGTTATATTTTATCGCTAACTGAGGTGAGGTTTGTTTGCTAATAAGGCAGCTGTCTTTCCATCCAGTCCACATATTTTTATTTATTTTATCGTGTTATTACACTTGCATGCCTTACGGCATACGTAAAGTTTCGCGGACCTGAGTTGAATTCATTTTGGAAAACTGAATAATTGCGTTAATGCTTTATAAATTGGTTATTGTATATGGTTGTATTGTGTAGTAAAATACTTTCCTAAAAATAAAAAAAATAAATAAAAAATAAGATAAAGGTCATGCTAGCTTCTGCTAAAGTTACGTTATGAGGTGTCAGCAGAAACAATGAGATTTCTTTACTTCAACTAGTCCGGATAATAAAGGCAAGCAGACAGTGGAAAGTGCCAAAGATTAGTGCCTATAATTTCGGTGTCCACCTCAACGTTAAAACGTTGTTTATACTGAGCCGTGTGCTAATTTCTGTCCTAGGTTTATTTGTGTGTGTATGTATGTCCATGGTTTGTTTTTCATTGTGTTTCTTACTACATTTATTACTGTGTGACATTTAAGCAAACCAATATGCTTGTTGTATATGAAAAATAAAGAATATTTATAAATATTTATTTATAAACAATATCCTGAATATATGTGGTCAAACATTTGAGTTACACGAGCAGACTATCATTCCTCAGAGTTGCATAGTTGTACAAACTGTAAACACAGAAATTAAGGCAGTAGTGAATGCAACCCTTTTGTCTTTGTTTTTTTTTTTTTCCAAGTTGCATGTTTAACGTGCACTTCCCATTTCAACATAAAAGCAAATTATAGTTAATTATTATTGCTTATTTTAGAAATTGTATGAACACATTTTAAATAATTGGATTTACCCATGTGTTTATAAAGCATTGAATTATGCAGATTATAAAGGTTATTTTTCTCAGAGTGAGAATCAGTTTCATATATTTAGTTTTGGATTCAGCTCACTGTTTTCAGTTGGGGCTAGGGATGCAAATTTTAGAAAATTGTTTCGACTGTCGTCAAATTATGATTGGTCGAAAATTAACTAGTTAACTGACAAGCTGATCACACGACTCATTGTAAAGTCTTTTCACAGCCAATAATGCTTTATTATGCCATTTTTTACTGCTACATCATTACATTCATTCAGCACTTGCAGCAATATAGGCAATGCTACTTTTAACACTTCCATCTGCGGGGGGGATTTTGGTCTTTGCCTTTAATAAAGATTTTTTTACCATCACATCAGCACTAGAGAATACCAGCTTTGAAGGCACTGTTGTCTGAGATATACCCAAGCAATATCTTTCCAAATTTGCTTGTCATCAGAATTGAAACCTGTTTAGTTTTCACCACTGTAGTGGATACAAGTCCAGAGGTGGTGAGACATCAAGGAAATTGTTTTCACTTTTCACATTATATTCCTGATACAAGTATTTTTCTCCCAGCAGAAAATGGCATTTTATGACATATGTTTTCTTGGTTAAGCTGTCTGGTGTCCACTGTCATTGGCAGTTGCCACCAGTGGCCTCCATCAGAGTTAGGATGCAGTTTTCTTTATTAACTATGGATGGAAAAGTTGATTTTAACCATCAGAGGTTGTGGATGTTTGTCAATGTTGTATTGCATAGAAGATCTAATACTGGTGGACATAAATGTCACATTGCACAGTTTACATCATACCACATAGTTATGTCTGTGAAAAGAGTCCTTTACCAGGGGTATGTACTCTGGGAGCCCAAGAGAAGCCATCCTTGCTCAACTTTGGGAAATCTTAATTAATTTAGTAAAATATACATAATATATTTCAACATTTCAGCTTTTGTTTGCAGAAGTACAATAACATATTTGAACTGAGCCTTTCTCAAGCAATGCTGAGATCGTTTGATTATAAAAAAAAAAAAAAAAAAAAAAAAAATCGTTAAAATGATTAATGGGTTAGAAACTGAAAATCTGTAAACATCATTTAGCTATTAGTGGGAAAGCAAATTGGAAATAAAGAGACCCCACTAATGAAATCACATTTTATATGTTTTTTCTTTTTATGTCATAATTTTGCCTAGAGTTCCCTGGTAATTTTATCCACACTTAGCTACTGTCCCATATAAAACTCCTTTTAGTAGCATGCGTCACTTCTTTATTTGACCTCCCGTCCCCCTGACCGTGCGATACTTAGCATATTAATTTGCAACCAACGTGTCCAGTTCAAACATTCATTGTAACAAAAATGATAAAACCACTCCTTCAAGTATCTACCATTAAACTTTTTTATTTTTAGCCAATTAAGTTTTAAGTGATAGCATTGGACGAACAGTTTTTATTTGGTGCTTAACTGAACCCTTATACCTCATGTTTCATAATCTACAACTCTGAATCTACATCTATGATCAGGTATCACCTAAGATTCACAGTTTTATGGTATGGAAAAGATATTTATGTTGTTTTTTCACCTGGTATTGCTTCAGGGGAAGCTGAGGCCTCCCACAAACTACAGTAATTTGTACTGGTTTTTCTTGTTTGGGACAGTTAAGGTTCCACACCCTATATGGGAATTAACTTTTCGTTTCTTCAAATACCAGTATTTTGTGGTGTGTTAAGATGATGTTATTTGTGATTTGTAGTATTATGTTTTGTAGTATTTTGTAATTTCCACTTTTATTAAGGCATCATTTGTTACAGGTTGGACGTACGTAACAAAGTGTTTTCGGAATAAGGACTATAATGTAATAGTTTGTGATGATGAGGTGGGAATGTGGGACAAATAGAACCTGAAGTGAAACGACCTGTCATTGGCTCTTTCTGTCCATTGTTATGAGGCTGACTGAAGTGGTCTTTGTAAAATCATCTTCAGAGAAGCTAACGGGCACCTACTGTAATCTAATTTCTTCCAAAACCAACCCCCCCCCCCCCCCAGCTCACAAACATCGATGTGGTCCGCTTCCCGTACGGTGTCTTAGTCACGGAGGTGCGAGTGATTCCTCCCGGAATCAAGGCCCACAGCAGTCTCCCTGACAGTAGGGCATTCGGGTGAGCTTCTACACACGCCCGTTCTCAACCTTCGACTGTTACTGTTTATGCTGTTGTCTCAGTAACACCGAACCTCTTGGTGTCATATGTTTGCCTCCTGTGTTTTGTTTTAAACCTTATAGCTTCAAACAGAACACACTGGTTTGTGTTCAATAACTGCTGAAAATAGTCAGGCGTTACACACTTTATAAGTGAAATGCCTTCACAAGATGAAGATCTGCTTTAATGGCTTGGTTTAGATAAGGTTCTTCATATGGACTCGTTGGTTCTTTTTTCCTCTGTGGACTTAAAGGCTGCCACATTGGGACTAGGATGAGCAGAGCCTGTTGTCATTCTGCCATGATTGCCGGTTTGTTTTTCAGTGAGACCTCGCCCCATGCGTTCCAGCTCGACCTGTTCTTCAACAATGTGGCCAAGCCCAGCGCTCCTGTCTTTGACAGGCTCGGCAGGTGAGGTTGCGTGCCTGTCTATTTCCAAGCAATGATGATCATTATACTAAAATGCCTTTGGCATGTTTTTCCTCCTCCATATATTCACTTCGCAAACGTCCTTGTCAACACTGAAAACTAGGCTTTGACTCTGCTGACAAGTGCCTTTGTCTCTGGTGTCTGAATGAGCACTGGGCTACACTGCTGGGTTCAGGAATTGGGTGTTATAAAGAGCCAGTCCTCTCGCTGGAGCTGTCTGACATTTCTCCAGACAATTCTAATTTGTCGTGTAGCTGTTAATTTACGTGTGACGTCACCTAAGCACATGTTCCTGATATCGATGACTTTTAAGTAATATTGAAAACCCATTATAGTTGTAACTTGTTTCAGATAGACACCATAAGTGCAACTGTAAGTAAAATTGTTCACTTAGGACTATTTACTGCATAGTACAGAATTTAATTTAGTATGATACAGATTTGAAGTTTATGTAAAGCAGATGTGCACATTGGGTAGGACATGATGTTGAGAGGAAGAACATGGCTACTCTCTGTGTGATCATCAGCAAGTGTTTGCGGTGTCTTATCTCATATGTTGTGGTCTTCCATTATCTTGGAGCATAGAGAAAATAGAGTGTCTTGTTGACAGCTTTTGAAAAACACTGAAAAACTCACTCGTTTTTTGTAGCCTGGAATACGACGAAAACAAGTCCATTGTTTTCAGACCCAATGGAAAGGTAATGCTTTGAGTTTCCTTGTTACTTCCTGATGATGTCTGCTATAACTGATTTCTAACTGATTTAGTTCCTCATTGTCCCACTGTGTGCTCTCCACACCATCCATTCCCCTGTCAATGAGTTATCATTACGGTTCCTTACACTTTTTATTTAATGTGCTTTGGGAAATGTGAATAACAAGTTAACAAGTACACAAATGTTACATGCATTTAGGAAAAGGTTACAAACACCCAAGCAAGCTCAGTGTGTGCATACGATAACTAATATCTATACGAGGATCAAACATAGTGCCTGTTTGTAGTGATAAACATCTTTGGTATTGAGAAAAGAGCGGGTGTTGTGCTATTTAAGCAGTGTGCAAACTGCAGAAATGTTGATGGGGTTTAGGGTTTAGGCTTCCTATGTAGGATCAGTACAGAGAAGTATCACAACGAGGGCACCCTGAGTTTTGTTCCTTGCAGCTTAAGTTAACAAGTCTATATTTTAAACCAAATTTTACTTTCAAAATGTAAGCAAAGTTTGCTACTATTGTCATGGATTTTAAAATGTTAATGTGTTTGACTGACAGTTAGGTTGTGTAGGTGTAGCTTCTTAAATTTATGAATTGTTTTTGGTGTGAGTCGTGTGTTTTTAAGATGCTCTTATTTTTCCTACATTCTTGGTAGTCAGTATTTCATGAGCTGTTTTGAACAACTCTTTCTCCTACTTAAGGAAGATCTTCCCTGAGCACAAAGTTATCATGGCTTGAGCTGACAGTTTAAATACAGGAGCCAATGGGGTTCTGCGTGAGCCTAATGACTATGCAAACTGCCCCTGCTGGCTCTGTCTATTTGCATGTTTTAACACACATGTCAGGGGAAGGAGTTGCATTGACAGAGGCCCAACCCCCTGCCCTTCCCTTTTCTTAGAAGGGGTAGTCTTGCCCTGGGGGCTTTGGGGGGCAGGGTTAGAAACATACCACACCCCTCCAGCCCTCTGGCAGTCGTCCCCCACCCTCTCACATTCCACGCTGCCTGGTGCTGGAGTGCTGCAGGAGATGGTGTTTTGCCAGCTGCCACTTACATTAGTGCTGATGTAGATACTGCGGCCCCAGATCCTCTGTCGTTGCTGTAATTATGATCTTAGGCTCGGTGTTTCAGCTTAGGCCTCAGGCTTATGTGTATACAGTTATGCAAGGAAGATAACAACATACACATCTTACAATCAGCCAGGGTATGTTATGTATGTGTATATGTAATTATATAAGTATAGCTGGCCTTCATCTTGATCTCCGTAACGTTGCTACAAACAACACATGATAATGTAAAAAGGTTAAGGTCAACAGTTAACACTCCAACACTTGTGTGTTGTCAGCTTTTTTCTCTTCAATCAAACAGTCAACTAAGCAGCTAAAGTGCCATCTCTTGGCTGTTGCTGTGATTGCTGGGCCCGTTTGTGATGCTGTGGCTCGTTGTCACCAGGTAAACACAGACGGCTTGGTCCTGCGAGGCTGGTACACTAGCCTAACCTTGGCAGTTTACGGTACGGCTGAGAGGGCACACGGCCATGACCGGGAGTCCCCGCCCCCTCCCCCTCCCCCTCC
>JABJVR010000106.1:5168248-5187615 GCA_025773905.1 Chitala chitala | reverse complement strand
GGTGTCCCCTGCCCTGCGCCCTATGTGTTCTGGGATGGGCTCCAGGCTTCCCTGCGACCCTCACCAGGAATAAGCGGTTAAGAAAATGACTGACTGACTGTATTCACAGTGCTCTCAAATTTTCCAAAAACTGGAGAAAAATGTAGTATGGGAAACGGACCTCTTTAACTGCATTACATCACAATCCAACTCTCAGCACAATGTCACTCAAAAAGCCAGCCTTGGGTGCATCAGAACAGGACCCAAAACACAGCTCTACCGGTGCACGTGCACAGCTGCAGTGTACCTGCGTTGGTGCAGGCCACTAGGCCAAACTCGCACTCGCGTTCATGCCGGTCGACGGACTCCAGCGAGCACACCATGTCGCAGCCCTGATCATGGTTCCTGCAGCGGATCTGCAGCCGGTTCAGGTCGTTCCGCATGTACCTGCCCGCGAGTGGATCAGGTGTGTGCTGTGTGGGTTCTACCGTTAGGCATATATTTTATCTCTTACAACTAACAGGGTCCAATTTTAGCCACTCTTGCTAGGAATGCACAAGCTTTACAAGCAGACAGACAACATTTTGCCTAACTTAGTTAACTATTCATCAAGTCCAATTCTCTGTAAACAAGTATATAGTGCAACCACATGACATTAAAAACATAGTTTACTTACTACTTCCATTATCGTTACTAGTTCCAATCCCAAAACTGTTCCTGCTATTTCATATTTTAGAGATGTACTTAAATCAGACCAGCCTCATTAAAAAATGTCCTACTGTAATGTAAGTAACATTTATTAATTTACTGCACTCTTTACAAGTCTGTTCTGGTAGCCATGCTTACATGAGCTTGTCTTTACATCACATGACCAGCAGTGCCTCACACAAAGGGTACCTGAAGAGGGGCCTGAGTAGGGCACCCTCCAGTGGCTGGCGGTCCTCAGGGCAGCTGTGGTGGTGCACCAGCCAGCCATGTATGCAGGAGCTGCAGAAGGCGTGCTCACAGGGGGCCTGCAACGGGTCCTCCAACACGTCTCGGCACACGCAGCACAGCAGCCCTTCATTCACATAGCCCACAAAGCGCTCAATGTCGTAGCCCATTGTCTGCTGCTGCTGCGGTACGTGCACACTCTAGCCAGTGGGGGGCAGAAAAGAGTCGACACCAGAGCACCACACATCAGCTACAAAGCCCTTCACCACTTCAGAATTCCTTTTGCAGCTCCCTAATTGCATCTTCCTTTTCAAACGTTAGTTCTGCTTGAAGGCAAGTTAGCAACTAGAAACATGACTAACATCACTTGCACCGAGAAAGCATAGCTTATATGCAATTTTACACAAGTGCATTTGCATGTCCCCACAATGTTGTCAACACAATCTCTGGCACAAGACTAACTCTGACAAGCATTTCAGTCTCAAGTTAAAAGTAATTCTAGTCACACCTTACTGCTACTGCTCCACAATCCTGTTACATGCACAGACCAACCTTACTTATGAAGTGCTGTCACAGCCGCTTTGTCTTCACTCACTGCTTGGACTTGTTTGACTTGCACCAGGTGAGGAGTCACCGCCCTCCCCTCTCTATGTCCAGGCCTCTGTGGGCTCCCCCCGTGAGCGCAGAGACAATACAAAGAGCCCTGTCTGGCGCTGGGTCTCCCGAGAGATGGGGCACTGAGGCTCAGGCAGCCAGCTGTCAGACAAAGCGCACAATGAGGCAGTGTTCACAAGGGAGCGGCCCACAGCGAGACACACCCTTCACCCCCCACACCCTAACACAGAGCAGCCTCTCTCACAGGTCCTTTATGTGCCGGTTGCATACACAAACGTGCCAGCCTTTGACCTGATGAACGTTCGACCCGACTGCTGTGTGGCAGCCTTAGTCAAAGTGTGCTTACTCCAAGGGTCTTCGACTATGAAGCAGGAGTCCAGACTAAACTAAATGCAGACAGAACCCTGCTGTCATTGTGAAACGCGAAATCCCTGTGCCTTAAAATAATTTTTTAGTGAAAACATTTTCATTCATCATACATATTTTGGAGAGGATAATCTGTATGTCCAAAAAGAAGGTTCTAAATATACTTATGTTAACACAAGTATTGGAAAGTGTTCTAAAAATGGGAAACCACAAGAATCCAAAAAACTTCAAAGAAAAGCCCTTTAATGACATTCTTACAGAAGCAGGTTTAACTCTTAGGCTGCGTCATAGCAGGAGCCCCAGTTCTCAATAAACTGTGTTACCTCTTCGACTCCAGCAAACCACAGGTGTCCATGTTAACTCTCTGACATTCCAGCCCATCACTAAGAAACATTCAAATCTGTGAATTGTTCCAGATCAAAAAGGTTCCTGTATGACCAACTGTACCTCAATTACCCCGACTTTATTTTTAAAGAAACTAATTTAATCTTTGTTTTTATATCATGGTCAACATTTCAATTTACACAGACAGTGGCTACAAATTTTCACTGTGGTGGACACATACCTGGCCAATGAACCAGCAGGGAATGCCCTTTAAGTACTGAATTAATTTTACTATACAGTACGTCAAAACAACAAAGTATACGAGCAAGTTATTTATTTATTTATTTTTTAATAGGCGCACCTGAAACATGGCTGGCGGATTACGAGGAGAAATGCGACACTAAAAAGAAGAAACCAGTAATATACAGCGACAACTACTTAAAATGCAGACTCGTGTTCCCAGACCCTCTGTGTGTAGCGTGCAGAGAGAAGCCATCAAACAAGGCTATGAAACTTTCCGAGCTACTTCGACAATATTAAAATGTCACATACACAGATGCAGTGCGATGCCATCATCCACGGTTGCACATCGTCACTCGATTTGCACCCTTTACATCTCTAGCTCCAATAATGTATTTGGATTTCAAAAACATTTATCACAAACTCATTTCCATTCTGTGGCAAATGAGGACAAATGCCATTTATTTTGACTCTAGAATTTCACCCAATAACTAAGGACGTTCCTTATCGGTTTTTTTCTAAAATATATATAAAACCTACTAAATCACTGAATCCTAATACTAACCACACCTGCCATAATATTTAATGGAACTAAAGTCCACAAGGATTCCATGAAGTGGACAAATATGAAAAATATGTAGCAATACTTTTAACATAAACAAAACAGACTTGACACGTACTGATATTGCATATGCATAATTATCTGCAGTTAATGATTAATAAGTTAAAACATCAAAATGTGTGAAGAGAAAATATAAATTATATTTTGACAAATGCTTTTCAAGATTGTAATTATTAAATAAAAAAAATTTCCTTTTTCACAAAGGTGAGTACCATGCATGGTCAAACAGATCATGACATCCATAACTACAGGTTTATTCTGTAATGTTAGCATGCCCAGGAGGGGCTGGGCAGCCAGTCAACCTTGGGCCCCCAGAGGTTTTTTTTTTTCCACACTGTGGAGTTTTTGGTTCCTCTCCCCCACTGTTGTCTGGCTTCATTTGTATTAATTCTTACAGTTTATTCTTTAATATCTGCCATTTTCTGTGTAAAGCACTTTAAGGCACATTGTTATGAAATTGAATTTAACTTAATCTAGACTAGTAATTTTTAATACTTTCCTATTTCCCATAGAAAATATGATGTAAAATTGAAAACGTACATTCATTATTTCATTTTTAACACAAAACGTTGATTCCTTTTCTGAAGGTATTCATTGCCTTATTGGTAAACCATTTAGTTATCATTTTGTGTTTTATGTGGCTCACACAAGAATGGGGTGATTGCTCCTTTCAAAAGTCATAAATTTAATAATATAAATACACAAAACGTGACGGTCTGCACTTGAATCTTGCTGCTTGCACATGAGAAAAGATTAAAAGGGTTTTAAGCACTGTCAGCCTTTGACTGGATTAATGACACTGGCAACGCTTCAGATACGGTATGAAATAGACTTGGGGGGAGGGTCAAAAATGAAGGGCACTACTGGAAGATATACAAACATAAGACATTGTCAGTCACAGTTAGATCTGAAAGTTTTTGTATATGATAACATTGCAAATGCATACGAAGTGAAATCTTGAGGGGGAACAGTCCCAATCTATACGCTTCACGGCTCCAAATGTGACAATCACTCCAGTCTACTGTAGGGGGAAGCAAAGCAAAACCTCTATTCATATATTCCAACCGCACTGGCTGAACCGCCGCACCGTTTTCTCAGCAGAGCACTACGCTTCATCTAAAAAACAACTAACGGCTATGTTGCAATCAGACTTACACAACTGCGATTAAGAAATATTTACTTAAAATTAAAACACGAATCAAAAATAATAAGCAACTTTCTCTCTTGCACTTAAACAGTTTAAAGGAAAACCGAATGTAATAAAGTCCACGTTTTCGTACTGTAACCCATACTATAATAGAGTACAAGTTTGACAGGCACATTATCGAAAAGTTCCGATTGTACTCACCAGCGACTGCCCGTATGTCTGCGTATCTGGTTTATTATCAGTTTAATTGTGATATATCTTTTCAATTTTGACTGTGAAGTCTCAGCTTTCAGCATCCATTGCAATGTAACAGAATGAGAATGTGAAAATTGTCTCTAAACTGCAAATAAGCAATTAGAGGAGATGGAGAGCAGCAAACTTCGGTAGGGGTGAACGCTTTGTTTACGCAGTGACGTAATCGCAGAGCAGCCAATCACGAGTTACGTCATTACGTCCGCGGGAGAATTGAACGGCTGTCTGGCGTTTCTGATGGCATCAACTGTGCTGTATATGTGACAAAGGCAGGTTTGTTCCACAAATATATTTGACACGTTCAAATAGTTTTAGCATTTGAAAACGATTTTTAGTTTCAGCCACATCACGGTATATGCAGTAATGTAAAGTAAAGTAATGTTTGTTAACTGACGTAAACGTTAGCTATCTGAATTAGCAGTCCAAGTGGGACGTATGCGATTTCTCTCGAATTTTTCGAGCCCACACAGTTAACATATATGTTGTAGATCACAAATTATTATTGTTCTGTAAACAGGAAGGATATAGGTGTGCGTGAAGTACATATTGCTCTGCTTTCAGCTTGCCTTGTAAACCAAAGACATCGTATCAATAATTAATTACGGAAAGTACAGTTTAGCTTGAAGGTTCTTACGCGTTAGTTTTTAAAGACTACATTCTTGAAAGAATTTTGTTCTACAATTTGAGCTACAATAAGGGACTCAATGTACAACTCGATGTAATGTTCTTCCTGTTTCCATAAATAAATTAGTCTGTTTTACCAATTTTAAAAAATACAGTTATTGGCACATTTTATTACAGCCCAAATGTAAGATGTTATGTCTTTGATGTTATGTTTATTTACCAGTTAATATGCGTCGATCCGGAGCACCAAGCCAGCAGTATGGTAGTGTGGCCAAGAAACCTAGATTTCTGCCTCCTGGACACAACCATGCTAGCCACAGCTCTGTATCTGAAAAAATGTCTCAGCCGTCTCATCCTGTGCAATCCAGTGCCCTTAATAAGGTGACTAAAGTACTACACCTGCATTTCAAGCAGACAGTAAAATGTATATTATGTCTATGAATGCTCACCACTTAACTACCTCTATGTCTATAGGTACCGAATGCTCTCTCTGAAAACAAAAGCGAAGCCTTCAGTTTATCTAAAGCCCTAGTGAGGGTCTTAAGTGCAGTTCCCCAAGAGGACGTAAAGGAGAATCATTCAGGAGTACTAGGGAACTTACAACCAGCCCCTGAAAAAGTGAAGATCTTGGACAAAACAGCTCCAGGTGGGTGTGACGCATTGTCGTACAGTGCCTCTTCCATAACGTGGTGTTGTCAGACATCAGGGTCCTGTGAAGTCCTGTTTGCAGCAGCTCAGCGTCAGTTGTACTAAAACTATTTGTTGTGTCAAAGCGGACCGTCAGTTTAATGTCACGTTGGACAGAACATTGAACATACTCTATAGAAAGCATAGATACAGTCTACAAATGTACCACTGGAAGCCCATCACCCTTATTTGTCTCTGGAAAACTGGACATGGCATGTTCATGGTTTTCTACAGCTAGACTGTCAGTGCAATACAGTGAAAGTCCACACACTGATTGCCTAAGGGCACTGATTCCTGTAACCTCATCATCAATGACTAAACTTGAGCTGATACAGTGTATACAGTTATCACCTCATACATGTGTTGAATTTATAATTTAAGATGCAATGTAATGCACCTCCTGGGATTGATTGCTCTTAGAATAATAATTTAAATATAAAGATAAAAGCAAATGCCATCATTCTTGGGCAGAAATTGCCCACAATTGAACATGTTGTGCATTGCTAATTTAGGATGTTAATAAACTGAGTGGCATGAGGTCTGGAATGCTGTGAAACTGTTCAGGGTATTTTATAATATGGTTAGAGATGAGTTTAGGTCTGGATCTCTAAATACAATGTGATCTGTCATTATGGCAGCATAAAGGGGTTTTGTTGATTTCTTTGTAGACGTTTTTATGTCATTACATTACATTTTTTAAAATAAGAACAGCTGTTAAGTAAAATGGGTTATATTATCTCAATGTTACTCCCAAAAACAGTAAACAGAAAATTCAATTTTAATGTATTCAGTGATGTGATTTTGATATTCTGTTATAACAACACAGAAAGGAATGGCGTACAAACATCAGTCATGTTCAGCATTTTTCTTAAACTGTAATGATGGTATCAATATCTTTAAAAATGGTAATTACGTATTTACGTGGATTACGTATTTATGAAAATATATCCTGTGCATAATCATTAGGCGGAAAGTTGATCCGCATCAATTACGTATACAGCAAAACATTTACTCTAACTTTAACGGTACGAGCTGTGGAAGTGTACGGTGTGTAAAGCTGGTTTTATAAGTACTTACAGCCTGTTGAAAATTAATTTATAGTCAGTCAGTAGTTGTAACTACGCTAGTCGCCTTTGTTCTAGCTGTGAAATACACAATATTGAGACGTTCGCTTTTGGCGCCGTAGCAAAAAGGTAACAGAACATGCAATAGGTTAAGAGCAAGAAGACGGATTAATTTAACTCTGAAACTTGAGCTTTTGGTGAAATCTAACCATCTGGGGAGGAGGAGGAGGAGGGCTAGCGTGGGGGTGGACTGAGCCGCGCTGACAGCAGGTCCCGCATTATGCAGATCGGCGCCGCCGCTGCGGCCGCAGCTCGCCGGAGATTAGGGCTGCGTTCGGGATCAGTGATCACACACACGCACTGCCTTTCCCTCCCGTACTTCAAATTAAAAGCAACTGGTGTTCCTTTGTCTCTCTCTCTCTTTTATTCTTTTGATCCAACACGCCGAACAACTCGAACGGAATATTTAAATTTTCTGCAAGGAAATCGTGTTTTTTTTTTTAATCTGTATTCAACGTTTGTACGCCGTATCCCTTTGTCCCGATACACGCGTTTTAGCTCAGCGGTAGGCTACGCGTCTCTAACACAGTTTTTAATATCAGTTGGTCAACGTTTGCATTAAACCATCAACCATTTCCTGCAGGTATTAATATTTAGCTCATACGCCCACATACACTGAACATAAAATGTGATTGCTCGGTTTTGCAGTTTAATGGAGTCTAGGTTTTTATGTAGGTCAGGCTGGGTTTAAGCAGCTTTCCTGAATCTGCGTCAGCTTAAGCTGAAAGGAATTTCAATAAAGCCCTCCCTGGTAGGCGTGGGCCTAAATGAGGCTGGCCTAGTTAAGCCTGATTTCTTTTTGTGTATGTGTTGTGTAACGGAAGGGGAAGCAGAAACCTTGTGTGTGTGCACATGAGTGTTTATATGTATGAGAGGGGGAGAACAAGGGGCAAGGGAGCTTTGTAGAACCATAATTTGAGAAGGGAAAATAACAGGGAAGAGTGGAAAAG
Organism: Chitala chitala; assembly: GCA_025773905.1. Taxonomy (NCBI): domain Eukaryota; kingdom Metazoa; phylum Chordata; class Actinopteri; order Osteoglossiformes; family Notopteridae; genus Chitala; species Chitala chitala. The sequence goes on along the minus strand of JABJVR010000106.1, from coordinate 5,179,752 downwards.
AAAACAAAAAATATAAATATATACAGCCAGCACAGCATGAGCAAGAATGGCTGCTGTGTTCATGGCAACAAGCATGGTAGGGAAAGCCCGGTCTTCCAATTTCACCCTCTCTGAGAAGCTGGACCTTCTGCGGCTGGTGAAGCCCCACATCCGGATACTGGAGGAGCACACCAACAAACACGCGGTGATTGTGGACAAGAACAAGTGCTGGGACAGCATCGCAGAGCAGTACAACGCTCTGGGAGGGGATAGGCCCCCCCGCACGGCACAGGGGCTTCGCACCCTCTACAAGAGGCTGAAGGAGAGCGCCAAGCAGGAAATGGTCCAGAGGAAGCACGCCCAGCCTGAGTACCGAGGCAGCATTTCGGAGCCCACCAAGAGGGTCATCGAGATGATCCCACACCTGTTCCATCCGCTGCATGAGAAGGACCCCCACTCCCTTCACAGGTGAGACTCTGCACATCACCCACCTGAATAGACTGCTTTTACCTGCACCTTTATTTCTGGGTGTGGTCATCTACTGCCTGACCTCAGTTTTTCATGGATCTTAGTTTTAGGAGTGGATTCCCCCCACCTCCTCTGTATTTGCAGCAGTGAGAAAGCTGCAGATCTGAGCCAGTCTAACGTGCTTTGTGGTAGAATCCAGTAGAACTTGGGACAGCTGCCTTGGGAGTAAAGAATTTCCTGGGCTGTCTCGTGAAACAGTATACAGTGCTACATTTAGTTGTTTCACAGCCCCCCTCCCTAACCCCTTTCCCCCCCCTTTTTTTTTTGCTGGTGTAATGCCAGATTAAAGAGACAAGGACTACATTGTGACTGTCCAGTGGTAGCTGTTTGGAATGGGGGGGGGGGTAGCCTGTGTGGACCAATGCTGCAAACGCTCATCACTTGTCACTCCTCCCTCCCCCCCTTTGCACAGTGGAAAATAAATGGGGAAATGGCACATATTTGTGTGCAGCAGAGATAGATGAGAGCCTTTCTTTCAGTTCAGTTTCATATTTTTGCTTTTGTCAGACATTGAGTTCTTGTCAGAATGCTTTTTTTTCCCTCATGAAAGTGAATGAACGTTTGTCTATCGTTCCCCAGCTTTGTGATTATGAAGTTAAACTGTTTTGTGTATTTTGACAAAAGGAATTCAGTGATCTTGAGAAAACAGAGAAAACCTTTTCTCCAAAATAGTAGCAGTGTTTTTTATTACAATTATTGAAATAAAAATGATTGTGATTATTTATATAAACTATGAAATTAGTTCTGTTTGTTATTACTTATTTAACAATTCATGGATTTGCCTTTGCAGACGCAAAATAAACAGTACTAAAGTAGGAATAAAGGATATCATCTGAAATACAACTAAAAGTGTTGCCTTTGGAGTAGAAGAATATTATTTCAATCTAGTGAAAACAGGATCGATTTAGCACTTATTAATGTTTGAAATTTGAGTTGACCAAAGAGCGAACACTGGTTAAAATATTACTTTTGCTTAATGCCACTTGTCAGTGATGTTTTAAAATGCTACTGATAAATATCCATAGAATATTCAATTTAAAAGCTATTGACACTTCAGATTTAACTGTATTGAAATTCCTTTCATCTTAAAATGACACAGATACAGTAGAAATAACGTTCGGGTCTTAATTTCTTTTTTTACTTTTTTTGAAAGGAAGTTATTTTCACTATTTGGGTCTGAAATCATGTTGGGTTTAGTACAGTCTCAGCAGTACAGTAGCAATGCCCCTTCCAGGATTTACCCTGTGTGTTATATTACCTGTTTCCCCTTGTAACATTTCACCGCATTTAAAACAATTTACATTTTTTCCATATTTCTGATCTTAAACCTTACATTACAGTATTTGTACAAATTGAAATATAAAACTACAGAACAAATATTTGATTGGAAATGTGCAAGACACAAGTTCAAGCAAGATTGCTTACAGTTTCAGAGGTACCACATTTCCTCATGTAACAGTGACAATACAGGCATGGAGAAGCAGCGCTTTCAGCTCAGTTTAGTTTCGGACTGTTTCATTTATTATCGTTGGGGTTTTTTTTGCAGATGATATCTGAACACATTGCATGTCCAGTTTGTTGCCAGATGCATGATATTAGCATATGCATGTTGAGAGTGCTGAGGTGCCCACTCGTTTGCCCTCAGGATGGTCTACAAGCACGACTCCCCGGTGGAGCAGCCTGGAAGTAGCTGCTCATTGCCGACTGCATCGGACTTCCAGCCGACAGCCGTACCCGTGAGGCTCGAGCAAGAGATGGATGTGAAGCCCCCTCCGGACCTGACCATCCTGTGTACCCGCGTCGAGGACGTCCGTGAGGAGGAGGAAGAAGAGGATGACGAGGTCGCGTCGGTGCACGGCTTCGATGGCTCCATCTCCCCCTGTCCTTCTTCTGTGAACCTGGCCATGTCGCCGTCGCCAGTTGCCACGCAGCGGGAACTTTACGCCCGGCCCGAGGGCATTCGCCGCCTGGTGGGCCTGGAGCAGGAGAGTCTGCAGCTCTCTAGGGCGGAGCACGAACTCTTGATGGACAACCAGCGCAAGCTAGGCCTCTACATCGAGGAGAAACGCGAGGGTCTGAAGAGGAAGCAACAGCTAGAGGAGGAGCTCCTCCGGGCCCGCATCAAGGTGGAGAAGTTGAAGGCGGCACGCCTCCGGCACGGTCTGCCCATCCCCCACATGTGAGCTCCCTGGTTGGCAAGGTGTGCACCCACACATGGCCAGCCAGCAGCGAGGCCCACCTAACCGCGGGTCGCTGCATTTTACGGAGGGAGAGCACAGCTCTCTGTAACCTTCAAACCTGTGAGGTGAACGGGCTTCTGGAGCTGTGAACGCTTCAAAGGGCCGCAGACGCACACCTTGCTTGCGATGGTTTGGCTTCACGTGTAGTCAGAACCAAAGAGCAATGTACACCTGAACATCTTATAGCAAGAGCCATCGTGAGGACCGTGTAACATCTTGAGTTTTCTTTTAAATTCCTTTTTTTCCTGCACATTTGTCTTTTGTATTGACAATGGGTAAACTGGTGCTGAGTAATGGAATTTTTTTTCACATTGCAAATTTTGTTAGTTCATGTCCAAACTAAATAAAACCTTTTAACAGAAAGCCTTGCAGTTTTTATAATTCACTTGTTGCGCTCTTTTGGCCAATACACATCTCTGGTGTGGTTTTTTCAGGGTTATTATCCCATTGATTTTTGAGTGTAGCAGTATGGGGAGTGTTCCTTTTTTGTCTTTCTTTCCAAATGCCTTTAGCTGACTGGAAAAGGTATTTTATTTTTTCATTGTTGCACAGTGGAAATACTGATTTGCATACCCATGGTGTTCAGAAAGTTATGTTCACACATGAACTGCCAGCAGTTATAATTACGGCTATTTTCTGCGTTCACAGAAGCATAGACCCACCTGTACTTGTTTGTCATGATGGTAACTCGTGCTTTTCTGACAGATTGCATGGGTTGGTTCAGTTTAATTTGGTGTGTGAATTCAAAATGCCATTGTGTGCTTTTCACATTTTGAAGATTTGTTTTTGTTCCTGTAAGCTTCCTGTAGGCTATAGGACCAGGTTTGTTCAAACTTGGCCTAGTCAGTTCTGGTTGGTATTTCAGTTGAATAAAACTTTGCAGTAAATTTAACAGTATCTTTGCATATTTAGTTAATTGTTTTGGTTCTCAGGTATAAATTTTGTTGAACAGCTCTTTTGACAAAAAAACTTGCCTTTTTAACTAATTCTCAGATAAACAAAACCGTCTTTTTACTGTGGTTTGTGCTTTTCTTTGCGGTGCATGTATTAACTCCACAAGTAAAGCAGATTTAGTAGACATCTGTGAATATGAAAGATTGTTTTGGCGTATATTGTGTTTTGACATAATTCATATTTAGGTGAACTATGAAAGAGCTCCAGGCTGAGGGCAAATTGGGTGCTTGCTGTAGGAAATTAGCAGGCTGTAAGTGAAAATGAAGGCCTCGCTAATGCAGAGACCTCTGCTGCCTAATAGCAGAACTGCAACTTTGAGCCTCTAAAAGTTAACAGGACTATACGTTACTTTTTAAAAATGGGCATAATTTAATGTCACGTATAGTGAATTACTATTTTTAATGAAAATATAGAGAAAAGAAGTTATTCATAAACTGTTTTCAAAGAATGCATTGGTGTACCATAGTCAAAAGCATTGTGTTCTTTTGTTTGCGTACGAGGTCTGTAAATACAGTTTTACCTTACCTGTGTGGTCCATGTTCAGTTACGGTCTCTGTTCACAGCTGGTAGTTGATTCATGAACACTGCTTAATATTATCTTGTAAACATCTTTTTAAGTTGGTACATTAATGAGCCAGAATGGATGCATTCTTGCTCGACAGACTGTGACACTGATAACTCATCTGGGGTCATGCTGTTCTTGTTGTCCAGGTGCCAGGACATCAGCTGGGGCGCCGCTGATCTCGGGGCCAGGGGGGTCTGCTGGGGATGCCCGGTACCTCAGCGTGATGTGGTGCAAAGCATCCAAGAAGAAGCACAAACGGTGGGAAGGTGATGCAGTGCTGGTGGCTCGGGGGAGGACTGTGCTGCTGAAGGACATGGAGGGCAAGGACATCGGCAGAGGTGAAGCCACGCTGATGTCAGCTGCTTTCTGCTGGAGACCTGCAGACATCTGGCTTCTAGTACTGGGCACAGTTGTGTGCAGGTGTTAACAACTGGCTTGTACAGCCCCTTCCATATACCTACATAAAAAAATAACCCTGCCCCAAAACCACTTTGTTTCTCGTTTGTTGTTTCTCGCTTATACATACACGTTGTATCTCATAATCTCTTTTCACATCTTGTTTTGCATAACTTCACACATCTCACATGCACATCTTGCATCTTATAGCCTCCGCTTTGTATGTTGCAATGCCCAGCTCACCTGCCCCTCCCTGCCTTCCTCAGCCTCTGGCTACAAGGCCTCTGAGCTAGAGACCCTGGCTGAAGGCCAGTCTCTGATGGTTGGAGGTAAGGAGGTCGAAGTCATGGGTGTCATCTCCCCTGAGGAGTATCACAGTGGACGCTGCTTCCAGGAGACACAAGCTGAGGTACCCACAGGACCTGTCTCAGTGACCCAGAAGACACCATCCAAGCCCTTCATTAGACCTGGGTCAAAGGGCGTGGCAGCCATGGGAGAGGGGCCAGTTTGTCACCCTCGACACGACCCACTGGTTCCGGGTAAAGTGTCAACAGCTCAGCATGGCTACTCGTAACCCTGCAGATGACAACTTATTAAAAGTATTTGCATGTAATAATATTGATGGCATTGCACATTTTGTTTATAGTAATGTTTTAAGTTCTGTTGTTTTATTATACATTTAATTCACTTGATAATAAAAAAAATGCAGTGTATAAACAGCTATATTAGCTTTTGGTGTTCATTGTTTAAAACAACAGTGTTCTGCATGCTAAATGTTGATTATACACACGCAGGGGCTCTGGTCATGCCGAGGCCTACAGAAACCCACCAGTGGACCTTCAATAAGGCTGGTCTACCTGTAGTTGATGTTGTAGTGGACCCCCACCTCACCAACCATCTCAGACCCCACCAGAGGGAGGGTGTGATCTTCTTGTATGAGTGCATCATGGGAATGAGGTACAGAATGACGGCTTTGAGATGTTATTCAACAGTGACTTTGTCTCATCCTTTCAAAGCTGATCAGAATTTATGACAATAGAGCATTGACATTAAGAGATTTACCAATTAATAGATTATTGGAGAACGAATTGGAGAGTCCTGATTATCTGAACTGTGGTGGGTTGGCGCCCTGCCCTGGGTGTCCCCTGCCCTGTGCCCTATGCGCTCTGGGATGGGTTCCAGGCTTTCCCGCGACCCTCACCAGGAATAAGCAGTTAAGATAATGGATGGATGGATGGATGATTATCTGAATCTTGGTTATCTTGTATTTTACTTTGTGACGTGGTCAAAAATATTGGCATCTGCTTTGGTGTTTGTTAACGATGTACAATTGAAATGCTTTGGCAGACATTCTAAAGAAACTGACCTTATGGCAAGGAGGAGAAATAAAATAGGAAAAGGAACTTTAGTCATTTTTACAACTAACTTCAGCATTTATCATATGACATACTTCTCAGATGCCAATATTTTAGCATCAAAGAATCATTATAAAACATCGAATTTTGGATGAAAAGTGGCAATCAAATGTAAGTTGGGAGAATGCTGTAATTTATTTCTGTGAAATGTGTTGCCCCTCCATGGCTGTAACAGCTACTTCACAGTTATACTGGACATTCGGCTTGTGTTTTTTGACTCTCCCCCACATCCACTGTTTATCTGTTATCCGACGTTTTATTTATCCCACTACTGGTGGGTCCTACTTTAAGTGCATGGCACAGTATTGGTGAGAGGATCAACATCATGCTGCAGTCTTTTCATCTGCAGGGCGAGCGGCCGACACGGAGCAATCTTGGCAGATGAGATGGGCCTGGGCAAGACCTTGCAGTGCATAGCCTTGGTGTGGACGCTGCTGCGCCAAGGGCCCTATGGCGGGCGCCCCGTAGCCCGACGCGTGCTCGTGGTCACCCCCGGCAGTCTTGTCAAGAACTGGGCCGCTGAGTTCAACAAGTGGCTGGGTAGGGAGAGGATCAGCATCTTCACTGTGGATCAGGTGACTGACCGTCTAGTGATGGTACTGCTCTCGAAAATACAGTACTGTTCACAGATCCTGTTGCCAGACTTTATCGTTAGGAACCTTTTCATGTTACGCACAGTGAATCATATGCATTTTCATGTGCCATTAATGACAATTAAGCAATGAAATGTCTATGCTCTACTATACATGAAAAGAACAGAATGTCACTGTTGCTGATATTTTAAAGATTAATCTGAGAGTCTCTCAAGATAATAAAAGGACGTGATAGTCTGAAATCATTTGATTAAACCCGATGACAGGCAAAAATGAGGCGTTATTGGATTAGGAGAACGACAGCTTCTTTCAGCATGGCACGCGTGTTCAGTGTAAGCAGTTGGATGGCAGTGCATGTGTTGGAGCTGCTGAGAGCAGGAGGGCTTAGTCTGGTTCCTCTCCTTCACCACAGGACCATAAGGTAGAGGACTTTGCGGCCTCCCCCCGCTTCGCTGTTATGGTCATCAGCTATGAGATGTTGCTACGCTCCGCTGAGCAGGTGTCACGCCTCGACTTTGGGGTCATCATCTGCGACGAGGGCCACCGGCTCAAGAACAGCGGGATCAAGACGTCCGCGGCCCTCAGCAGCCTGGCCTGCGTGCGCAGGGTCATCCTCACGGGTCAGTCCAGCTCTTCTTCCTCTTTTCTGCCTCTTTTTGCCATGTCCAGTATCATGTCACCATGTCCCCAACAAGAAGCCATTTCGCAGTGTTGCATATTCATGAATGTTTAATGAGAAAGCATGTGTTAAATACTTTTTCTCAAGGATGTGTTAAAAGTTCCTTTTCTGTGACTTGTGATCCTGTTTCCGATCCACTTTTCATCGTCAGATTCTTAACATGCAGAGTGAAATTGTGTCATCCGAAAATGCATGGTTTTTAATTATCAAGGCACTCCGGTCCAAAACGACCTACAGGAGTTCTATGCCATCATCGAGTTTGTGAACCCCAGCATCCTGGGCTCATCCTCGGCCTACAGGAAGGTGTACGAGGAGCCCATCGTCAGGTCCCGGCAGCCAAATTCCACTGAGGTGAGGCCCTGTCTCAGTCAGAACACAGCCTGCCTCCCTTCACCATAACATTTACATTTATTCATTTAGCAGACGCTTTTGTCCGACTTCCAAATGAGTAAGAGTACACGTGCGTATTAAAAACGAGCTCAGGCAATACCTGCGAATCCAGCTAACAGTATGTGCTGTGCTATAGTCAAAAGTGCACAAGATTCAGTTAAGCAAGATAGACTCTATATGATTATATTTAGACTAAATCAACTAAAAATATATGGAAGGAGTTATGTGAACACAGTAATAGAACCCATCAAATCAGATATATATGTATAATGAACCTAATGCCTGGCATTATGTTTACTGTGTGCACTGGACAGGAGGAGAGGCACCTTGGTGTGGAGCGGGCCGCAGAACTGGGCCGCCTTACGGGCCTCTTCATCCTGCGCCGAACCCAGGAGATAATCAACCGCTACCTGCCGCCGAAGCTGGAGTGGATCGTGTTCTGCAGGCCGGCGCCTCTGCAGCTGGAGGTTTACCGGAGGCTGCTGACGCACCGCGTGGTGCACGGTTGCCTTCAGGAGACGCTGGAGAACAGTCCACACCTCGTCTGCATTGGGGCCCTGAAGAAGCTCTGCAATCACCCTGGCCTGCTGTACGCCACCACCCAGGTGAGAGCAGGTGCTGTAAAAAGACACCAGCCCTGAGGGACACACACCTGGAAGTAAAATAAAGGATGCTAAAAGTAAACACAAAGCAACCATCATGGTTAAACATCAGTCAGGCTCTTTTTTACTGAGTTAGTGTGGGTCAGCTAGGAGTGGCTACATTTACCTGTTATAATCTGCTATGGTGTGTGTGCTGGAAAGTGGCAGTAAAGTTGCCTGTTGAAGCAGTCAATAAAAAGTTCACTGTTGAAACATAGGTGTCCCACAGTTCCCTTCTCTAGGTTAAGAACCTGTGACAGGTGGGTGAGTGAGATATACGTTCTTTTTGCTGCTCTTTTAATTTAAAAAGTAATGGTATGAAATTTGTTGTGTTGTAAATGTAGAGGGTTGTTAATTTCTATGAGAAGAATACTGTAGGCAACATTTAGGCCTGGTGCATGGCGGAGAGTGGGTGAGAGAGATCAGGGCAGGTCTGTTTTTCTCATGCTGTAACCCTGCCACTGGGCTTTCTTAAGAGATGTTTTTCATTTGTGTTCTGAAGTTGATTTTTACAATAATCATCACATAGTTTGGCTAGTGACAATGTAGATTAAGTGATTATCAGCACTGTTAAATGGAAAACACAAAACAACGGGCAAGCATAATGTATTATTTCTGTGATGGGTTGTGTTTAAAATCTGTGCTTTTCAGACACCTTTTTTGGCTGTCTGCAGCTGGTCCCAGTCACTGACCATTTAAATGTTTTGGCAGATTTGAAATTTCACAGGCTTTGTTTTTGTGATGTCCGTAGTGTTGATGCCAGAAAAGCGACTAACAAAATACCGTGAGTATCGGAGTCAATAAATAAAACAGCGTGGCATAAAGTCACACGTCTGACGGTTTCACATATTGTAAACATGAATTGAGAAACAAAATTGCTTTTAAGTGCTTCATGCCAAAACTGGAAGTCTGGGAGGCTGGTCATTGCACAGTGAAATCGTAGTCAGTTGTCTACACACGTGCTCATCTAACAGCCTGTTTATAAATATCTGATGTGATGCAGTGCCGAGGGTCAGTAGAGATACGTCGGCCTTTTCTCTCTTTCCATCTTCCTAAAGTTTTGGCGTGTTTTGTTTTGTGAGGTTTGTTGTATAACAGCAAGGTGAGGAGGCTGTGGTTGTTTTCGTTGGTGTATAATTTATAATTAGTCGTTTGGCAGATTGGTGTTAGGGTTCTTTCAAAGAAACACACTTTTGTAAAATGTTATTTGTGTGAGTGCGTACAGGAACACCCTGTGTCCTTAAGGAGACCTAAAGGTCTAAATACAGTGGGGTCCTAAGAAGCTGTTTCTCTGTGCATCTGACCTGCATTTCTTTGGACAAATGCAGTAGGTGCACAGATGTAATACAGCTTTTGTTACCCATAACTGACTAACTATAAACTAAAAATGTTTATAACACTTTAACACTGAATCATTTCAGAACAGTTATCTCCATTCAGCTCATTTTTGTAAAGCTGCCTCAAAGCAAGTAACAGAGCTGTGGAACAAGACATTGTGCCGCAGGCATGAAAGTAAAGTAAGACTGTGGTGAAAACCATGGAACGAACAAAAAAATCTTCTTAAAAAGGGTGTAATGTCAGCTGACTGCTTACTGGGCGTGCTAATACACCATACGTGAATGTGTTTCTGTGTGTAGTGTAGTGTTAAGGCCGTGGCTTTGTTCCTCTTAGTGTTAGATTATCACGTAGATGTGTGCGGCCTGGCATGTTGTCCTGAGTGGTAGCTGAGTCCATGATATCAGTCCTGGATCCATTGCCCTGATACAGCATCCAGCTCTGATAATTACAGTGGACTATGATTTTAGGTGTTGCTAAACTAAAGGGGGTATTCAGTCTATATTTAAATATCGAAACAATCTTGGTAACCCTTACATAAACTGGCAGACTGATCCAAAAATTAGGAGCCCTGTGATTAAAGGCTTCAAAGCATGTTTTTTCGTTTTGCGTGAAAAATGTTCTGTAATCTAAGGGTCCGCTCTGGGTTGTAAACATTAATTAGTTTAGTTAAATAAGCAAGTGCTGTACTGCAAAAATGTACTTTGTTCTGTACTTAACAGGAACCCAGTGAAGAGCACTATGTACAGGAGTTAGGTTTGTCACCATACTTGCTGCTTCTGACAGTAGTGCAAGCTGCTGCATTTTGAGTGAAGGTTGTGTAACCAAAAGATAGATTGTGTGAAAGGAAGAACTAAGATCATGGCCCAAGGACTGTTGTAATGGCCGATTCATTTTCTAACAATATGACATTCTCATCTTCTGTTAAAGTGGCTTCTTTGCTTTGGCCATGAGGGAAATCGGACTTAAATTTCTTAAGCATATAGTTTGTATTCAGAAATACCTGAAGTTTGGCTTCACATCTCCTGCCAAACATTTGAAAGAGAAACGAAACATCTGGAGCAGGTCTGTAATTGATACATAATGGATGGCAGCAATTTTGTTCATTCCGTGTGTCTGTATGGCAGGAAAGGGGGGAGCTTAGCATGGAGGACTTTAGCCCAGGACAAGGTTCTCTGTATCAGGGCCTCAACGAGCTCTTCCCTGGGCCCTACTCATCCGGAGGTTTCAACACCGCAGACTCAGGCAAGCTCCTGGTTCTCCGCGACCTGCTGGCCACGGTGCGCCAGCTCAGCCCGTCTGATAGGTAAGTGCATCTCACACTGGTACCAGTTCTGCCTGAGGTAAATTCCCTTTGTACCTCTTTATGGCTGTGAAACCAATATACTGTACAACTCTGATGGAAAACTTGCAAGAGTTTGAATGAACTGTGTATGCAAAACCTAATTAGATTGATATTAATAAAGTAAAATTGTAAGTCCTACTCCATACAGAGTAAAATGGAACTATCTTTGGTTTAGTGTGCTCTACTTACCCCCTGCTGGAACCCTTTAATCTCTGAGAAAGTGTTTTTAAAATACAGCCGTCTAATCGTAACCACATCTCGTGCACGTTTTTGCATGGTCCACACTTTTACAGCGTACATGAAATTTAAAAATTTCTGTCAAGGAGTTTGTGCTTTGGGCAGTTCTTTTAAGTACAAATTGCAGCATTATGTACACTCACCGGCCACTTTATTAGGTACACCTGTTCAATTGCTTGGTAACACAAATTGCTAATCAGCCAATCA
>JABJVR010000106.1:5147597-5168148 GCA_025773905.1 Chitala chitala | reverse complement strand
TCAATCCAATAGAGCACCTTTGGGATGTGGTAGAACGGGAGATTCGCATCATGGATGTGCAGCCGACAAATCTGCAGCAACTGCGTGATGCTATCATGTCAATGTGGATCAAAATCTCTGAAGAATGTTTCCAACACATTGTTGAATCTATGCCATGAAGAATTAAGGCAGTTCTGAAGGCAAAAGGGGGTCCAACCTGGTATTGGCAAGGTGTACCTAATAAAGTGGCCAGCGAGTGAATATTACATGTATGCTGTCCAATTTGAGCCTTGTTTTGCTCCTTGTTTACACTGAAGTGAACAACAGAAAGGCCTAATCCTAGGTTTACATTTAATTGCAACTACCAAACCGCTGCTGCCCACAGGGTGGTGCTAGTGTCCAACTACACTCAGACCCTGGACCTGCTGCAGGACCTGTGCAGGCACCTGGGATACAGCCACTGCCGGCTGGATGGACATACGCCTGTGTCTCAGCGACAGAAACTGGTGGATGGCTTCAACAGCAAGTATTCCACGGACTTTGTCTTTCTGCTCAGCTCAAAGGCAGGGGGCGTGGGCCTTAACCTGATTGGTGCCTCCCATCTCATCCTGTATGACATTGACTGGAACCCAGCCAACGACATGCAGGTGGGTGTGGCTCTCACATTGCTTGTTTTCCAGAGAACTGAAAGCAATTACGAGAAGCAAGGTACTTTACCTAAATTGTTTCAGCAGACACTAAGCTGGTATGAACTGGAACAAGTGCTCATTTTTAAGATCTTTTAAGTCTTTGTAACACTTGGATGTTCAAAAGACTAGTGTTTATGATCCTTCATTCCTGTTTTTTGAACAATAGTGTAACTGTTTAGTGTCATTACATTGCCTGCTTTTACCTCGTCCATCAGTAGGGGGCAGTATCTCTTGGTCAAACATGCAATTCCCACTAATTACTTAACATTTTCTCATCAGTCAGTTCTGAAAAACCTATTAGGCAACTTAGAATCTCTTGCATACAGCCACTGTTTATGAAACATTCTTTCTGATCAGTTTTAAAAGTCTTTGCATATAAAAGTACAGGCAGGACAGTTGTTTGCTTCATAGACAACAGTACTGGACATGCGGTTAGAGGTCTGTTTGCAGTGTAACCCAGGGTGCTGAGATGAGTCATACTGAGGGGGCAGTTATGCATCCTGTCAGAGCTGCAGTCATTATTTACACTGAGGCTGTGTCACAGTCATCTGGGAAAGGGAGGATGTAACGACTCACCTCTCTGAAGTCTAACCATACCTTCCTCCCCCACCTGTAATTCTGGAGCTGCCCTCTTCCCTCCCCCCACTGTAGGGATTATAGGCCAAGCTCCCTGCAGTTTTTCTGTGACGTCCTAAGGTTTGTAAAACTGTGGCCAAAACATTTCAAACTGATGTTCTCCGGAGGGTAACTTGTGTGAGGTCCTTGAATTGAAATCAATGCAATAAAGTTCAGGAAATAATTCTGCGCGTTGTATTACTGGTGGGACTGGTGTTTCTGGGCATAGTGGGAGCAGTTAATGGTGCATTGTTCTTTCACAGGCAATGGCACGGGTATGGCGAGATGGGCAGAGGAAGACCGTCCACATATACCGACTTCTCACCACAGGTTAGAGGTTGATCTTTCAGACAGGCTGACGTCTGTAAAGTGACTCTGTGGTATCCCTGAAAAAGTCTCTCTGCACCACACCATAGTCCGTCAAGGCACCCTAAACCCCCACACTTTTACTGCAGCACTGCACTGCCTTACATCATTTCTCACAGTGCCTGTTGTAACACTATATGCAACATTGTATACAACAAAGTTGTACCTACATGTATACCATATACACTATTATATAAAATGATCATTACCATCAGATAAGCCAAGGTGTACAAGGTTGTTCTATTCATACTCATTCATGCTGTGCCCAGCTGGAGAGATTGTTAAATGCTTAGGGAGAATTAATGATGATGACACTGTCATGTTTCGGTGCAGTCACAAACACAAAGGCTTAGATGGATTAAATGGTGAGTAGCTAGCAGTACCAGGACAAAAATCTGGAGAAATGTCAGCAGCAGGCCCATTAGGAATATTAGAGAGGTATTAGTCTGGTGCCTGACCCACCAAATCCAGCCCCCACCATGAAAACATGTGGACTTTCGTGCAGAATTGCCACATGACATGATGGGTAATGTCAGATGGCAGTCCCAGGTCCACAGGAGAGCGGATGAGTGTCCCAGATGTGCCCAAATTATTTTTATTAAAATTAATCTGCTTGTGTTTTTTTGCCAAGTAATTCACATGGTTCTTGGGTACATGATAGCAATATATGATTAAAATCCACAACAGAACATGACAATTTCTGCATGTTTTGGTGGGTTACATATTTGTTTTAAACTTCCTTATGTGGAGTAGCAATGACTTCTCTATAATCCACCATCAATTTTTTGGGTCTCCTCTGGCCTTTCTGTTGAATATTGTATGTGTAGAGTGGACTGTTTTTCAGAAAGACACCTGTGGCTGTGACTCTTCCCACTGGTCAGGGACCATTGAAGAGAAGATCTACCAGAGGCAAGTGAGCAAGCAGGGACTGTCGGGCGCTGTCGTAGACGCCTCGAAGCGGGCTGACCACACGAACTTCTCTGCTGAGGAGCTGCGCGACCTCTTCACACTCCACGAGGATTCCCTCTGCGTGACCCATGACCTGCTGGCATGCGGCTGTGCAGGAGATGGCAGCATTCCAGGTTAGGAACAGAATTCTGCCAGGGCACAGAGAAATGTAGCAGAACCTCGATGGGGACTTCTTTAGCTTAGTGTAGCTATATGTAGCATGCCAACATTAACATGCCACATGGATTGGACAAACATTTTTAATTGTCTTTGTGTAATTTAATAGCTCTTCATAGTTCCATGTTTAGATCCACTTTCTGACTCAAGGCTTAGCAAGGGCTGTGGCACTACCTCTGAGATTGTGGGTCTCTGTTTTCAGGTGTGGCAGTACAGAAGAAGCCACATGATCTGCGGCCTTGCCAGTTGGGTAGCCATAGCAATCGGAGCAGTGCCAAGACACACCTGAGCATGTCTGAGCTCATGCAGTGGGGCCACTTCTCAGGGGAGTGCCCCTCCTTTTCAGACACCTATCTTGACCTCGCGCGGAAACATGTGACCTTTGCCTTCCGCAGCACTACCTCAGCGGCTCAGTTATGCCCTCCAGACAGCCCCCCTGCCCTCTGACCACATGGCACTTAAAACTGCTTTCCATCCATATTAATCTGTTCTATCAAAAGAAACACAGCTCTCTGCAACACTGTCAGATTAACACTGTCGAGTATTTTTTAATGCAGGTATTTATATTGGCCAAAAATATTTATTCATAAATATAACTAAAAATATGAAAACCTGATCAGTACAGTTAGTTGTTTTTCTCAGACATTGTAGTCTTTATACAGATGTTGAAAAATCTTATGTGCTGTGTTGTAAGTGCATTAAAATAAATTTGTGCAAATTTAAAAGACCCTGAGACAGGGGCAGAAAAAAGAAATGCTTGAAGCACAGTGGGACAAGGAAAAGCAACTCAAGATATTTTGTAGTATTATCTATTACATTAGTTTGTATGTGTATCTAAATACTGTAAGTATGAACTGGATGAATCTATGAGTTTAGATTTTTCCTAAACTTGTATTGTAAATACAGTACTTACACTCTATATACTGTACACACACAGGTGCATCCACCTTTGTTTTGTTTGATTTGTTTAAGATTAAAAAATCTAACCATATTATGCATTGACTTGTCTTGAATGGAATAATATAAGCTTGGTTACTGTTAAGAGGACTGACCTGGTTTAGTAGTGCTGTTTAATCTTGTAAGGTAGCTTGTGTCAGATGTAATGTGTATTTTGGGCAGAGAAGCTGGTGGATGCTGTTTCCAGGGTCAGAATAACAGTGGGGGGGGGGGCAAATAGTAATGGAAATAAATTAAATAAATCAACATGGTAATGTAGCTGATAAGGACGAAGACTTGCTAAAGAGCTCTTACCATAGGCTTATGTAAAAGACAGCCTTACAAAGTATCCAGCTTCGCAAATGAAAAGATGACAACTCCGCACCAACCAAACCTTAACACATGGCTCATGTAAAAGTTAGCCTTACTATGTATCTAGCATCACAAATTAATAGGTGCAAACTCCACACCAACCAAACCTTAACACAGGCTTATGTCAAAGGCAACCTTACAACATGTCCAGCATCACAAATGGAAAGGTCAGAACTCCATGCCAACAAAACCATAACACAGGGTTACCTAAAAAAGTGAGGCTTACACCAATGGAATAAGTCACTGATGATAATAGATTGCTAAGCATGTTACCACATTAATTTCTAATAAATGGTAAATGATTTGTGTAGCATTGTGATTTTCCTGTGTTTTGAAGCTGAGGTTTAAACATTAGGAGGAAGAAAGTGAATCCATTATCCAGTTGAATCAATTTACATAAGAGAATGTCTTCTAAATCCACTTAATGTGCGGTTGCATTTTGAGGTCCCAATTAACACATCGTACAATAACTAAGTGTCATACAGGTAAATCGCTATTGGATATACGTACGTTATAATGTGTATGTATACCATACGAGTCACGTAATATTTTTACATTCGAAATCTGTATCAAGCTTTACTGTTTTTCATATAACTGCCAGTGACTTGTATAATTGCTAGAAAAACCTTGTCAAGGTAATCTGTGTGATATGCGTTTGGATAGTGGCACTTGGTAACCGTAACCCAACAACTAGAACCTTGTAGCGAAGTACAATACATGAATCGCTGCAATAAATCCAAAGATAGATGAACTCATCAGTTTCTAGTTTAGAGAGTTATGGAGTTAAGTGTCAGCTGAACAAATGCAGAAAACAGGAAATGTAAATCCAGGGGGAACACAAAATTCTTTCCCCCCTGATGTTTTTACATTTACACAAAGTGCACATAAAATACATCAGGGACTTGAGTTGGAACCCACCAGAGCTGTTTCCTGTGTTTTTTAAAAGCTTTGCTGTTTAAGTTCCTGCACAGGCAGATGGTGAACTATTAACTTTTTTACCATGTTTTCACGGCACACGGCATTCGTGCCAGATCTGATTGTACGTCGTGAGATGAGTAACCAAGGAGAGGCAGAGCAGCTCTTCTGCCAGTGCAGGCTGGTCACAGAAGGTGTGTCGAAAAGGTGGGGGGGAGATACCCCTATGTGGGCAACATCCTGGCTTGATTCAGGAAGTCGGTACTGTGGGCAGGGCAAAGCTTTGACTTCAGTGTTAAGTGTAAATGATTAAGCACATGGAACTAGTAATAAACTGATATATGCTGTTTTTTTTTTTCTTCTTCAATAGAGCTTGAGCAAATATAGAGGACACATGCAGTATATATTTTATATGTGAGTGGTAATGGGTCTATTTTTATTACAAAAAATCTATACTGTAGTTTATCCCGATCTCTTAAGTAATGTCTTTCTTACACCAAAGTGGATAATAAACTGCAAGTCTGCCCAAGGACCACATTTTCTGTCTTGTTCCAGAGGATGCTGGGCATCCTGCCTTTTGTGCTGGCCAACTTCTAAACTGAGCTTAATTGAGCAACGTTAAAAATACCCACGACAAACCGCTTTGAAATCCACTCCACCTCATTACTCTTATCGCGGTCAACAAACGTGCGGCGCTGTGAGGCAGGGTTGGCTGCCAAGGGAGAGGAGGTGGGCTAGAGGCACAGGATGGACACTTGAGCGTGAGTGTAAGGCTGCACGGCGGAGTCTGGTAACTGTCATCATGTTGTTGTCACTGCCACTCCAGCACGTAGCCCTTGGGCGCACATATTGCAGCAACGTGATTCTGAGATGAAGTGCCCTCTCATCTTATCCCATAAGAGCCTTGAGGCCAAGGGGACAAGACCGGCCAGGAGCAGGCGAGGGCCACGAATGTTTTCTGCACGTGGAAAAAGTGTCTCCGTTTGATTACGTTTAATGGATTCAGCACACTGCCCCGAAACACAGCTTAAACAAGCTTTCAAAGTAAGCCTCTGAATTATGCTTAAAATGGAATCATTTCAGTTCGTTCAGCGCTTAGGGAAAAAGTTAATTTAGATCCTTAAACGTCAGAGAAAGCTGAAAATATCCTACACATACCTTTTTTGAGGTAGGATGTGTATGTTTGAGGGTCATTCATATTAGGGGACATTTTCATTCTTATATGAATGTGTACTTGCCAACTTATAAAAATATAACATCTCAGAGCTGACCCTGGGCATAGGCCATATAGGTAAATGGTCCTGAAGAGCACGCAAACATTGTGCTGTCATGGGTGGGGGGGTTGCAAATGTAATTTTGCCTAGAGCACTAAGTGACCCTGGGCCATTACTGTAACCTCTGTATATATAAAATGCTAATGTTTGTCCATATAATTAACAGGGCAAGAAAATTGATCTTGGTTAGTCGAAAGCTTCTGACCTGATATATTCTGGAAATTCAAAAATGTTTGGTTAGTGGCAACCTTGTGTACACTTTACTGGCGGGCACAGTCCCTTCAAGCTCATCTAATCCCCCAGGACACGGGACACACGTGATCAGAATTCATAGTGAAGTGTAAGTTCTAATGTTTGTAAACAACAGGAGGAGAGATTACTGTTGTTTATATCTAGCCTTTTGTAGTATCACATTATGCCTTTGCTAACTCCAGTGGGTCCTTACATGACCTTGTAAAAACCACATGCTTTTTTTTTTTTTTCTTTTTTCCATTTTTGTTTTGAATGTTGTGTGACCAGCATGACAAAGTGACCTATAGTTATGTGTGTGTTTATTTCATTTACAACGTTTTTTGCATTTTATTTGAGGACTGTAGTAGTGCAGTGGCTCAGTAGTTAGTGCCATTGGGGTTCGATTATCCAAAGTTGGGGTTTGATTATCTTTGGGCTGCATAAACTGATGTGTGCCCAGCGCTGGTTCCCAGTCCATATAAAATTGGGAGGGTTATGCTGGGAAGAACATTGGGCATAAAAAAAAAAAAAACATGCCAGTCAATGTGCTATGGTGACCCCCTTGTGGAGAACAGCCAGGAGTCCACGTGTTTTACTAGAATGACGTATTATAAATACGTACAATGTATAAACAAACAAATTACCAAACACAGGCTAAAACGCATTAACATGAAGAGAAGTGTGTGGGCACGTGTCTCCATATAACAACTGAACATTTCCATCTGCCATATGTCAACATGGGACCAAAAGGGCAACAGAGCATGAGGGCTTTCTGGATGACAGCGGTAGCCATAATACAGATTGTAATGGGTAGAAATCCTGCTCTCCATAATCCCACTGAAAGCAAAATCCACAGATGGCCTGGAATATTGTAAATGCCCACCATTCCCATTAACCAGCTGGCTCCCTCATCCTGCTGTTATGTTCATCAGCTGGTGTGCTCTTTGCCTTTTAATACTGCCTCTAATGTCTTTTAATACTACTCTGTACATACTGTATAATTCCTTAAAGGGCCAGTGTCTTCCCCAGCTTTTATCTGAAAGCAGTACAGGGTGTTCACACTCTTTGCAGCTACAGTGGCAGTCTGGGACACCTATTCCAAACTGAACCTTAGGTCAAAGGATTACTGTCTGTCAGCTTTCTGATTGGACCTAACGCATGTTTGTAGCAGCTACAGACTCCGCAGTCTCATTAAGGAAACACTACAATATATTGCTCCACAAATAGTAAAAAAAAAAAAAATTGAACTTTTCCATGTAATGTAAACAATCACTTAAATGAATGCAGTGAAATGTTAGGGATCCATATTATGAATAAGTGGACAGATACAGTTAAAATTTTATGTAAATGTGGTGTAGCCTCTCCCATGTAGCTGGTACCTGGTACACCATCGCACTCCACAGGGTTAAGAATATACCTGGCCTTCTCTCCATTTGCAGTTCCACCTTGGCACTCTTGTGGCCCTCAGTCATGACCCATTTCATGACCTCGCTTTTCTAATCTGGTTTCTTCCAGCCAGTGTGAGGGAGAGCGATTCCCGGTGTCACGTTACACTTGCGTTGCTCTTTTTGAAGGTAGCGTGGCTTGTTTTCTGCCCTCGCTTGAGGCCACCTGGTCGATGCAATTAATACTTTTTTTCTGCCCTCACTACCCAATTACATGTTGTTTTTCCTCCAAAACAATAAAACAGCAAAAATGGCCATTACATTAATCTCTATTGTTACTGTGTTTCTCCAATACGGCTGCATTTTTCATTCTTTGTCTTTTGTGACACATATGAATGCAAGCCGGGGGCCATAACCCAATCCAACACACACGGCCTTGCACATTTTTCAGTCTTGCCTGTAGCCAAACGTTTTTTCCAGCTCTTTCTCATGAACAGTTTGGTCCGATCTGCGCACAACTCATAATGTGTCTTTGGTGAATCATGACTTTCTGCACTGCTGGAATTTCTTGCTCTTTCAGCTTTTGAGATTCTGTACTCTAATACAATTTACATGCACTGTCTCACTATGGTTGCACAATGACTATAAAGTACATTTAAATATTTCTTACTATACTATTGTAGTACATGTGTTATATGGTAGCTGAGATTTAATTTTGCCTTGTTACTGAGGGCTTTGCAAAATGTTGCAGTACCAGTATTACTCAGTGTCAGCTTAGTCCAGCTGTCAGCATTCTACATATCTTACTGTTTTTAGGCATGTGATGTTTTTTTAACAAACTCATAGAGGCATTACAGAATGTACCTGAATTGATCTTCATGAACATAAATTAGCCAGGCATTACTAAAAGGTCAGCTGGAAACATGGGTGTTAAGTTACTATGGAAACATTATCAGAACATTGTTTGCTCATATCTCAAGAGGGGTCACGCTGTAGTAACTGTAACTAATATTCCTAACATGAACTGCTGCAGCTGTATAAATACATTATTAGAACCAGCAATGCAATTAAATGAGATATATAAATATATTCTTTACATTATAATAACGTTGCATACAAATATTCTGGATAAAATTAGTTCCCAGGTAACTAATTTATGTAAATGATGTAGTACGGTCTGTCTGCGCATCATGACAAAAACAATACTTTAAAATCAGTGCTGCAGGATTCTTGCAAGTTGGCTGGTGCTTTTATCAAATCATGAAATGCAAATTAATGAACTGGTATTGTGTTTAAAACAAAGCCTCTTATCCAGAACATTTCGCCTCTCAAACAAGCAATTTGGCACTTGACATCACAACAATCATACAAAACGAATAAAAAGTGCAATGCTGCATGTAGGAGGGGCATGAGATTTCTTTTAGTTTCATTGATTTTGAAAAGCCTCCTTCCTAATATAGATACAGTGGCGGGGTGAATGGGGTCGGGTGGGCGAGGATTCCAGCCTCTCCAGTCGGGATGAAAGCGTGCCCCTCTCACCGACTGACGAGTCACTGGCGAGGGAGGGAAAGGTGACGTCAAGGAAAGACCTTTTTTGCTTTAGAGCCTTCTTTATATAAACCAGGCGAGCCCAAAGCGCATTAAAGAGACGCAGTGATTTGGACAGGATTACGAAGTGGACAGGGAATGAAGACAGGGGCTACTGGGGACAACTCGCTTGACTGCATTGAGGTTTGCGCTTGAATTAAGAAACGTGAGGAGCCTTCTATTTCAAGAGTGTGACTGAAGTTGAAATACAGGAGTTAAGCTGTATTTCACGACATTTTAGAATTAATTACAGAAATACGCTTAAGTGCATGAAGTGATGAACACGTGATAGAGCATTCTTGGAAAAATATAAGATGATTGATTGAGTTACTAACAGGTTATTCTAGTTGATTTGTAAGGTATAGCTTTCACGAAAACTTTTTGTACTGCAAAATTAAATAACGTGTTTCTGAAACCTGTAAATCATTGCCGCTTGAAGGTTTACTTAGCGTAAGACAAATTCCTGAGGTCGTATCATGTCAGATACTTACAGTATTACATAAGAAGATTCTTCATTTTATATTTTAACTCTATCGGTTGTTAAAATGTTTTCTTTTTGGTCTTGCTCACATCCACAGATGACACTCTTGGTCTCCATGCGACGCCACAGTTTGCGCTTGCAGCATCAGCTGCACAGATGGAGCATCTGCGCGGACGCCGATCACCTTCTGGCAAATAACCTAGAGCCAGGCTCAGCCATCTCCCGCTCCAGGTCCTGCATGAACTCTGGGCGAGAGTCGCACAGAGAGAGCTGGTCGTCGGCTTCCTCCGACTCGGTTATGTCCACAGACTCGATCAGCGGTGTGTACAACGTGGTGCTTATCGGAGATAACGCTGTCGGCAAGTCGGCGCTGGCGAGCATCTTTGCTGGTGCGGTGGACGGCATGGATAGTGACTGCGAAGCGTATGGGGGTGAGGATTGTTGCGTTTTGTCGTTTGCCATAATGAGCGACCATTGATTTTAGTGTGTGTGAGTGTGTGTGTGTGTGTGTGTTGTCTGTTAATCTATGGAAGTGCCGTTTCTTTCCTCAGAACAAGTCTGTGAACAAACATTTGTGGTTGATGGCGAGGGTGCTACTATCACTTTACTGGACACATGGGACCCCCAGGTAATCTTTATATGACTTTTTTTTACAACCCTGGAAGTCATGAAACAATGTTACATCTAAATTCTGTCAATCCTTTTTTAGTGATTTCAGACAGCATTTCTTATTTGTCTTATTAGTGTTTTGGTGAAATAGTTCGGACAGAGAAAATACCTGAGCAGCAGTGGTTATAATATTCCTGTTCAGCCATAGACAATAGTGTTAACCTATAGGTTGTTTAATTTAATGTACTCATTTTAGATGGTAATTGTAACCAGACCAATGATTAGATTAATATTTTTCTTTGTTCAATTCTGACTTTATAAAATAACTGAAGTTTAATTTAAATTAAATTTCACAGTAAACTACACAACTAAACATCAGCGTGTCCCTTTCCTCAGCTCAAGCCACGTTTCCGATGTGTGTCATTAACCGCTGCGCCAACCAACTGTCTGACTGCAGGACCAGAGCAGCTGGAGCCAGGATCAGTGCATGCAGGCAGGGGACGCGTACCTTATTGTCTACTCGATAACAGACCACGAGAGTTTTGAAAGGGCATCTGAACTGCGTATCCAGCTACGTCGGGCCAGGCTGTCTGAAGACATACCCATCATCCTTGTGGGCAACAAGTGTGACCTAGTCAGATGCAGAGAAGTGTCAGTCAATGGTAAGATGGACATTTTGAGTGTTTCTCAACAAACAAACACAAAATCTGCCAGAACTAACTTGTTGACAAAACTTGTTTGAAGCGGTTTAAGTCATAACATAAATGACTCAATATTCTTAACACTTCATAGTACTGAATGAATTGATATTTTAATACATTTTCAGTCTGACAAGTAACTTCATGTAAATTCATTCATTTTGCTAATACAGCTGAAATACTAGTCATCGGTATTTAAGTGGAGCACCTCTTCATTTGAGGGACTGTGGCTCCCATTTGCTCGCCTCACGCTCGCCTTTGTTGTTTAGAAGGACGAGCGTGCGCAGCTATGTTCGACTGCAAGTTCATTGAGACGTCTGCGGTGATGCAGCACAATGTGTGGGAGATGTTCGACGGCATCGTGCGGCAGCTGCGATTACGCCGGGACAGCAAGCAGGCCAACGACAGACGCAGAGGACTGAGCCAGAGGCGCGAGAGCCTGCCCAAAAAAGCGAAGCGCTTCCTGGACAAGCTCGTGGCCAAGAACAATAAGAACGCAGCTTTCCGCCTCAAGTCTAAATCTTGCCATGACCTCTCTGTGCTGTAGACTTACTCTGAACTTTAAACCCACCTCAATTGATCTATATTAGATTATATTATAAAACATACGAGCTGTCCTCTGTCTGCCTGTGACAGACTGGAGAAACACCTGGAAATGTTGTACCTTCACACATAAACAATTTTTGTAAAACTTATTTGCAAAATGGATTGAATAGTCACTGAGACTTAACCAAAATGTCTGAAAATGCATCTAATTTATAACTGCACACGTAACAAAAGATTTTTTACTATTCAACTAAGTAATCTGACTTTCTTGGCTCACAAAAAGTAGAAAAAACTGACTGTAGTTACTATGTAATCCTTGGCTCACAGAAAATTTCACAAGTGCTTCGGTTACCATGGCAACCTTAAGGCACATAGAAGTAATGTATTGTAATTTATTTGTATAATTTAACAGTTTCCGTTACCTGGAAAATGTAGTGTTTTTTTACGTAAAACTGAAATGTACTTTTAGATTATTTGTGTCTAAAAATAAAACTGACTGTTTCATACAGTTTTCTTATTGTTTTTCCTCTGATCTTCTTTTTCCTTTTTTTGAATAGTCCACAGCCACACACCAACAAAATATTTCCACCTGGTTCAGATTTCATTCACCAGAATATTAGACTCACCTGTGACTGTGATTAATCCACCCAGAACTAGATCACTTTAGCCAGTGCTCACGCTTTGTGAGGTATTGACTAGTTGTATGAGTAATTAAGGATTACAAGTGGTTAAGGGTGGCATGGTGGTTCAGTGGACAGTACTAGTGCCTCCTGCCTCAAAGGGTAGGTGTTCAAATCTGGGCCTTTGCACTTTCTGGACTCTTCATGGTGTATGTGTTTCATGCAGGTTCTCCAGTTTCCTTCTATTGGCCCAAAGTGATGCTGGTTTACGATTGGACAACCTGTTTGAGCCCTGTTTAGGGCATCCCCTGCTTTCAGCACTAGGCTGATTAGGATAGGCTCATCCCACCTGTGGCCCTAAACTGGATGGAGGGATGATTACTGATGCAGTTTTTGTTGGTCATGCTTAAGATGTTGATTTGATGTCTTTGAATCCCCTTGTTTTGTCCCAGCATGCTTTGTGAACTTTATTCCTATCTCAGTACAATTGCCTTTGTCTTAGAGTGATTTTTGCCTTTTCTGTCTGATATCTGGACAACATATTTTGGATTGCGATCTCAGTGCCTTATCCTATTCCCATCAGCTCCTACATGAACCTGGTGCTCTGCAGTTGAATCTTTGCCATTGTTGTTGTGTGACTGATTCATAAGAACACCAACAAACTAGAAAAAACTGTTCAAATAAAGCTAGCATTCTAAATAGTAATTGTAATATTTTTCTGAGACATCTTATGCAAAACATTCAACGTGCATGTAAAAAGCCAGATGTGCCAGATGTTCCTTTGGACTAGAGCCTAAGGAGAAAGGGCAGACGGAAAAGGAGTAAGAGCTATTTTAAGGCTAAAAAGCAACAAATTTTTTCCACTTTACCCAAACGACGGAAGCAAAAATTGAAACGAAAATGTCTGTGCCAAGGTGCCACTTATGGAAAAAGGAACTTGGTTTCCGCTCTGCACCATCAGTCATCCATCTTGGCCAACAAAAAAATTGCGCTCACCTCTTCACCACCTCTTAAGAACCCATTACACTTAAAAACACCCAAAAGATTACTAAATCCTTTTTTAAACTGACCAATTGAAAGGATGGAATATAGAAACGTTTAATCTACTAGCATGGCACTACCTAGTATTCACAGCTGATTTGTGATCAACAGATTGTGCCAATTGATGTTAATAACTAAGTGGAAACTCTGATCCAGGGTCATTTGTTAAGGATACAATGAACATATGCATAATGACTGTTACAGATCAAATTCCATAGCTCTTATCTTTAAAGAGCCTTAACAGCAGCAGAGATAGTTACCAAAATCAATGAGCTGAATCACAGAGATATGTGGTGGTTTATAAGATTATCTTTTTAGAATCATGCTTCTCTTGACAGGAAAGCCTTGGTTGTAACTATAAGGCATTATTACCCCAGGCTTAGTTAAGTGCTGGAAATGGACAATTTTGATTGAGTTTAAATGCACAATAAAAAACATTGGGACAAAGCATTTGTTTCTGTTGCATGTGAAAGGAAAATGTTAATCACTGTAGCAAAACACCATTCACGCTCCATCATTCCAGCAGAGTACAGCGTATAGAACTGCTCCTGACCTGCGCCACTCAGCGGAGATGCCCAGAGGGCCAGAAACTCAAAGTTTAAAGTTTGATAATGAGACAGGCTCTGGCCAGCCCTTTCCACTCCTCTGTCAGCTGCAGTAGTTCCATTTGGCCTTCAGTGCCTATGCAGTCTCACCAAGCCTCCCTCTACCCTCTTTAAATCACATTACAGGTGTTTGCTGGGCTCCAATCATTCTTAATGATTCCTGTATTGTGCATTCTAAGGAAATGTACAGAATATCTACTAAACTAAATGTACAGAATATTGACTAAATCACATGTATTTCTTACATGAGGTGGCCTGGTGGCTCAATGGGTAGAATCAGGCTGGCATGCAGAAGTCACCGCAATTGAATCCCACACTAGCCACCGGGTCTGTCCTTAAGCAAGACATTCAGCCCTAGCTCATTGTAGCATGTATGTGAAATGTCACTTTGGATCAAAGCATCTGCTAAGTGTATTTCCTGCTACCTTCCCAACATGGCATTATCTGAGTTCTACACTCATTAAAGCAGCATCAAAACTGAACGTGATGTATGCATAGTACAATTCCTTCATTAATTTAATTACTGTTTTGAACTTTTAATAGCATGTGGTTATTTGTAGCACATCATCAATCTCTGAAAAGCAGGAAAAGAACATATAACAACTGACTGAAATATTAGCTTTAACTCCTTAGCATTTTCTGAAATGCCAGTAAGAACATAGAATAACCCATGAAGGTGACTTCCACCTTGAATGTTCACTCCCATTTGGGCAGGTCCTTCTCCTTACAACGAAATCATTAGCAAATCATTAGGTTCAATAAAATGTTGGTGGGTTAACATTTGACTAGTGTTAGGAAAGTGTTCCTTTACCCTATTCACAGTGCAGTCCAAGGAGTGACAGCAGACCTCTCCTCACAGGTAGGCTCACCTGTCTTTTTCTCACTCTTTTACACACTTAATTTGAGAAATATTTCATTGGGACACTCACCTGAAGCCAGTGATTGTTGAGTTGTTGTTGAGAGAAGGCCATATAGTAGATATTGTATGAAAAGTGTTTTGGTTTTTATCAAATCAGTTAGAGACAGCATTATATTAAAAGATGCTTATAATAACTGAAAATACTTCTCACAGAAAACCAATATAATGTCCATTGTATATACAGGGTAAGCATCTACAGATGCTGGTAAAGTTAGAGTAAAGCAGAGGTCATCGAAGGCAAACTGGACAGGTTTTTACTTGAGGCCTGCTGGTTTAAGCCAGTATGTATGAGTGTTAACATGTTTAGGGATAGTCCAGCACTCCAATTTTATCTAATCACTTCCAAAATTAAATAGAATGCTAATTTTATATAGGAAAGCATTGCACATTTCGAAGGATGTGACCATACAACATTAATCAAAGGTATTTTGTAATTGTTATATGGGTCTTTCTAAGAAATGAATGTCTGAAGATCTGTAAATGAAGACCAGATGGAACAAAAAATAAGATCATTTTAAACAAGTGCTGTTCACTGCAGAAGCAAAGTTAACTTTATAACCATGTGCCCAGACGTCCAGGTGTTCCACAAGGTTAAGCTATGGTATTCAATGTCACCTTGTAGCTCCTGCTTCAGTGTTTATAACAAGACTGAGTCATTGAAAATGAAAGTGGACAAATGCAAACACACCAGATCTGCTTTATACATATAATACTGACACACCTCTTTATAAAGTGAAATACTCACAGAGAATTTATGTATAATTTAGCCTATATGTTTAAGGTGGTGATAGGAACTCAGTGATAGTGTACCATAGGTTGAGTCCCTTTGTAGAGCATTCAAATTCTTCACTAGGGAAATATTGTCAGGTCAGAGTGACTTTTTTCTAATAGTTCCAAAAGAATACACAGTTAAATGCCTTAGCTGTATTTTCAGCAGTAGATGTTCTGTGGATACAGAGCCTATGAGAATGTAGGCTGAACTCTAAGAGGAGAACTGGAATTTCTTTCAATACTCAGTGCGTACTTCAGGTCAGTTTCTCTTCCTGTGAAACCAAACATTTAAAAGAGAAAATACCATATCATCAAACACTCATCATAACATCTAATATTTTAAGATAAAATATCTTAGAAATAACCTGGAATTTTTAGGTCTGTTCAATTTCTGGAATAGGCGTTCATGTCATTTCCTGGTCTTTTAAATAGATGCTGTTCTGCAGTCTAAACGGATGTCAGTATAATAAAACCATAGAGAGGTCACAGTAGCAGTGAAAATATTAACTTTACAAGTGAATTCAGTCACATTTCTGGACAATTTCAGTGCAGAAAGTTGAAAGCATTTCATTCCCAATTCTCAGTCTCTCTCTGCACTGGTCACCATGATTACCACTCCCCAGTCTGACCTTTCCACATACTTTGTGTCACCAATGTCAAACTGTGACCTTAAAGAAACTTGCCTTTGAAAACACTGAGAGGGATTCTCTGAATTAGAATGAATGTAAACTTCTGTCATCCAAAAAAACTTCAAATACATAGGGGTGTTGTTATTCTGTTGTGTTACACTGTGCAGGGGAGTATTTGTTTTCTTCAGGAAACCCCTGGACCAAGTGTCACAAAGCAGCACTCTTGTATCAGTGACTTTCAAGCAGGAAAAATCATACAAAATGATCATATAGGTATACTTACTGAATGTGCCTGTAAGTTATTAGCAAAATCATTTTTAAAATTTCATTCCTTTGCCGCAAGGTCCTTTGCTATGCATAAAAGACAATGGTTTATGAATGAATAACCACATAGCCTATTCCATCATGTACCATCATGGTGAGAAGAAGTGGAGGTTATTGTCGAAGTCTCATTGTCCTTATCTGTGCCTCGTCCCACACTCCTGTTCTTTAGCTGGAGAAGAATGATGTTATACGTCAGCTGCTTAGTTTTTCTGGTCCTTTTGATGCCAGACGCCAGTGAACTCCTGAAGAAACTATCTTATAATGGGTGGTTAGCTCTTGGTGAACTGCTGAAGGACCTAGCTTGTAGAGAGTAAAGTTAGCTATCAGTGAACTGATGAAGAAGCTAAGATATTAGACTGCAGTGAACCACTATAGACACTGAGTGTTGTAGAAAGTAGGCTCCAGTAAACTGGTAATCACTACACCCAACTGTGAGGCTCACATCCCACACTAACACTAATGCTGTTTATATATCCCACAGGGACTCAAAATGACTCTAACATCCTGTTTAATAGGTGTAGCCTTCTTAATATGCTCTGTAAGTATCCTTTTTATTTCTACATTCTAATTTTTCAATGTATTTCAATCACCATTATTTGTTAAATATAATAGGTTTGTAAAAATTAATTAATAATTAATAATTCAATGATTTATACATTTTGTATCTTGCAAACATTAATAAAAAACTGTAGTAAAGATGTGTTTGGGAATAAGTCTACCATTGAGACATATATATGATTTCATTTCTGAAGTTGCTGCTTTCTTATTCAAATGGCTGGTTGTAAGAAATCTTAAGAACAAAGAAGAGTCTTCATGACTTCAGTTCAATGGAAAAAAATAACAGAATAAATGAGTTACTTTAGGCAAGGTCCACATCAACTGAACACCCTCACCATATTAATGTTTACCTTTGTTAACACTGCCTCTTTGGCCAATCAGAAGGCAGAAAGCTCAGAAAAATTGCATCAGTCAAATGGAATCACCAGTCTCATGATCAGTGCTTAGGTGCGCACTGAGCCTTCAGTGTCTGAGAGAAGCGTGTTCTGTGTTTTCTCAGTTCACGCTACAGAGCTCCATAACAAACACAAAATGATCCACAGCATCTGTTCTGAGCATGTTTTCAGTGACACCTAGATTTCTTATACTTATGGAGCACCCCTCAAACTGACACAACCTAAAGACTACATGTGCATGAAGTCTGAGAAAGAAACAAAAGACTCGTTTCCATTTCATGAAACTAATGAAAATACAATGGAAAATATGGCCTTGCTCTGACTTTGGTTTTCTCTTGATTCTGAAGGTTTCTGGACTGGGATGGGAGGACAAAGTAGGACCCCTGGAGAACAAGGTCCTCGATGTTCCAGAAGGAACAAATGAACCATATCCAATTTATCAGGTGTGCACTGAGATCTATTTTTTCATATGGGCTTCAAATGGTAATAAGTCAGACTAACACATGGTGACTTACACTTTAGAAATAAATTAGCTCATGAAGGTTTCTCAGGAAGGAGTTTGCATTCACCTGTACTTTATTGCGACATAGCTGTCATATTCAACCTTAATGACAGTTGAGTGTAGCCTTGCTCAGTAAATTTAGAAGTTTCAACTCTCCTGTAAATAACTTAAACATCTTTTAAAGGCATTTGCTATAAAAATTGGTGACCTCACCCATATATCTGTCTGCAGTTTAAATCTACCAGTCCAGAGGTAACAGCATACCGGTTGACTGGCGACACAGATAACAAAATCCGAGTATCCATCGACGGCTGGCTTTACCTGGAGAGGTCACTGTCCTGGGCAGAGAGATGTCATCACAACTTGCAGGTATTGTAAATATGACCTAGACACAACTGTTTGTCTCACCGCTGTGGTGGTACAGCTGGCAGGTTAAATGACACCGGTGAACAGCTGGCAGTTAATGGCTGATGGCAATTTCAGTTTACTTATGGACTATCTGAAAACAAACAAAGATGAGAGTGAGGAACGTACAGCCATAGTGACTTAAACAAATATATTTATGGAATTAAAATGTATATTTACAAGAGATGATTTCATGATCAAGTACAGGTACTTAAGTCTGTTTTGAGTAATGGTTTTTGAATGAGCTATACAGGTAGTCTGGGTGTTATATTCTTGTTTCTTTTATTGGTGATAATATGAGATTTTATGTGCACCACTATACTGACATTAAAGATCGAGGCCTTGGCTGACTCTGAAACTGTTGACGGGCCGTACTCCGTGATCATAAACGTTATAGACATCAACAACAACCGGCCAACCTTCAACCAGACAGACTACAGTGGAGTGGTGAAGGAGCACACAGCTTCTGGTGTGTACCTGAGTACACGTCTAACCTCCTCCCAACCCCACTGTTATTCTCATGGGTATATTAAATTGTTTTTACCTGTTAACAGATCCATGCTTTTGTGACATTGATGATCAACTTGTGTTTAAAAACTCAAGTCACCCCCAGTTGTTTGCATAAGTGTTCGTGTTATATTTCACATATTTAGCTCAACCATGAACTCAGTATAGATGTTGAGGAAACTTGAAAAAGATCAGTGCGGTCAATAGTTCTGTTTAATTCTACATCTTCAATTCAGGGATTCCTTTTATGAGGGTTTTTGCCACCGACCTGGATGACCCTGAAACTCCCAATGCCAAGCTGATCTACAGCATCCTGAGCCAGATCCCTGATCCCATCAAAAAGCCTCTTTTCCAAATCAATGATGTCACTGGGGAAATCTCCACCACTCCGGAGGGTAAGCAGTCTGATAGCTCTGTTCTAAGTATGATTATCGCTAAACATTCACATAGCACAGCCTACAGTCATAGAGGTGGAAGTTGTCTAGCACCAGGAAGATCTTGCATTCACGTGTTTTGGGTTGTTGTCAATGAGAATGTGTTTGTCTGAAACAGTGACTCATTTCAACACATGCCTTTTAATAATCAATCTCCTATAAGGGAGTCAACCAGATTTGCTTACTAGAAGCAATGTGTGAGTATCCATAGTGCTTTTAAAATTTTATCCATAAACAGCACTGTTGGGGTTACCAGCTGACCTGCTGTTCTGTGTTAAAAGCACAACCATGCTAGACTATCTGATATATAATAGTGCAAAGCACTTCACCAGTTAGATAACAAGGTATAAATCAATTGATTCCGAAAACTCAAATAAATGCATCAGGTGCCGAGTGCCAGAGATTATTTGCTGAAAAACCGCAATATTATGCAAAGTATTTTTTATACTTTATAGTCATTTAGTAACTGAGCATAAACTGCTTTCCTAGGCATAGTCTGATGAAATGTGAATTAATTTACCAGACATTATCACCCACTGGTTTGCCATAACGTGTATTATTTTTATTATTTTTAAAATGACTTCACTTTGCATTTATTTCAGGAGCGGAGTTTGTGAAAGCCAAAGACCTCATCATGTATCACAACAAGGAAGACTGGAGTAGTCAGGATAGCTTGAAGAACAAGTTTGATGAGTACTGCAGTCCTAAAACAGAGATCCCCTATGAGTTCAATCCCTTTTACACCTGTGTGGAGAGATCAGGTCAGACACATTTATATATGTGACAGACAAAAACTCAAAATTAATTTTAGAGACATGAAAATCCTAGAATATTAGAAAAATTTTAAGAGACTAATAACATTTGCACCACTTTCCAATGCAAACACTTTTCAGATTAAAAATAACTGAGAAAGCATTTGTCAGTCATGCTTTCCGTTTCCCTTTTCTTTAGCCTTAAATAGTGAAGATCTCTGCCTTACCCTTTTGCAGTGGGATTTCTTTAGGCTTGACTAGTGAAGATCTCTGCCTTACCC
>JABJVR010000106.1:5106221-5147497 GCA_025773905.1 Chitala chitala | reverse complement strand
AGTGGGATTTCTTTAGGCTTGAATAGTGAAGATCTCTGCCTTACCCTTTTGCAGTGGGATTTCTTTAGGCTTGACTACTGAAGATCTCTGCCTTACTCTTTTACGGTGTTTTTTTTTTTCAGGCCTGAATTATGAAGATGAATGTCTTATCCTTTTGCAGTGTTTTTCGTCAGGCTTATATAGTGAAGATCTTTGCCGTACCCTTTTGCAGTGGCATTTTGTCAGACCTGAATAGTGAAGATCTCTGTCTTACCCTTCTTTACTTTCAGAGGCCCTGAGGATGAGCCCATCAGAGAACCCAGACTACACTTTGATCATCAAGGTTGAAGATTTGGAGGGAAAGTCAGAAAATGCGTTCACTGCAAATACTCGAGTGACCATTGTGGTGAAGAAAAATCTCTGGTTTGCTCCTGAGTCCATTGAAATAGAAGAAAATCTAGAGGGTCCATATCCCATGCAGATTGCTAAGGTAAATGCCTACTGTGGGTAATATATCATTTATCTCTTTAGATTTAATGTCATGGATATTGAGTCTTTGAAAGGACCAGTAGCCTGCAATTACAATGAATTGCAATTTAACATTGGAACTATGACTGAATTCCTGGGAAACGTCTATATCTTTTCAAGTATGTTTTTAAATAAAAAATATACATGTATTTTTTGAACATACAGGTCCAGTCAAATGAGCCAGGAGCAATTTACTCTCTCGCCCAAAAAGAAAGGATCCCCACTTTTCCTTTTGAAATAAACGAAGAAGGTGTCATATTTCTCACAAATGCACTGGACAGAGAGGACAAAGATATGGTAACAACATTTTT
Source organism: Chitala chitala (assembly GCA_025773905.1). Classification (NCBI taxonomy): domain Eukaryota; kingdom Metazoa; phylum Chordata; class Actinopteri; order Osteoglossiformes; family Notopteridae; genus Chitala; species Chitala chitala. Next base: position 5,146,679 of record JABJVR010000106.1, on the reverse strand, counting down.
CTAGTAGGGACATGTAATTTAACACTTGAATTGTTACATCTTAATTTGAATTTTTGTAAAACATGAATGGAAGACAGTACGATATTGAGTTAATCACACAGCAAAAATGGCGTCATTAACAGAGAGTATTTAAATAATTCCAGTTACACTCAGAGTGTTTATATTGGTCCAGTTTGAATTATATAAACACTCTTAATGTTAAATTAACACTGACATCTCTATTGTGCACTTATATAACACAGAAAATGCATGGTTGTACTTTCTTTTGTTTCAGTATGTTCTGGTCGTGTTTGCCAAGGACAATCAAGGTGTTGAACTGGAGAAGCCCCTAGAGATTCAAATCCTTGTAAAAGATGTCAATGACAACCCACCCATTTGTGAGATGCTAGTGAGTGAGTTTGAGGTGCAGGAAAATGAGGGCATTGGTAAGGTTTACCACTGACATCATTAGTTTTAATGGCATTTATGTTAATGGCCTGAAATATTCTGAATGTGACGGCAACTTGTGCCATATGTGAACTCTGCCCATGTTCCTTGTTTTCAGGAAGCATGGTTGGAGTTCTGAAGGTTTATGACCTGGATGAGGAGAACTCGCCTAACGCATTTCTCAGTTACAGCATAATAAGCCAGGAGCCCGAGAATCCCACAGCAGACATGTTTGTTATCGATTCTTACTCAGGGAAAATCCAGCTAGCCAAAGCCCCACTGAAAAGAAAAGAAGTGTCTCAATACAGTCTCTTGATCAAGGTTTCTGACAAAGCTGGGGATGGCACAGGTACTACATTCTTTTTTTGTCATGCATGAAATAAAGAAGGAACAAAGGGCTTTATTTCCTTAATGTACATTAAAGAATGTCAGCAATATCCTTAGTTTGCTTTAATTTGAACAATCATAGATGGATTCAAGCAGGTTTCTTTATGATGTTCAGCTATTTCTTCAGCAAGTGGATTGGATATACAGATGGTTTACTTAGAGTGACTTGTGTCACTCTATACATTACTCATGTTTGTAGAGTGAATTATGGTGATACCGTGTTCATATTTTAGCTTGAAAGCTAATCCGTGTGTTGTCAGTCTAGGACAAAGTTATTAAGGTTGTTTAAAGTTTTATATATGATCCTAAATCACACTGAATATATATATATTTTTACCGTTAGGCTACAGCACTACGTGCAAGGCTGCCATCAAGGTTATCGATATCAACAATGAGGTTCCCGTGTTTGAAAAAAATAATGTAAGCATGCTAACCAGAATAACCCTAAGCTTCCCATGACTATATTTTTAATGGAAAAGAAATCGAAAAAAAGAGATCCATGGCAACCTGCTCATCCTGTCGATTATTACAACTTTGTTTTTCATGTTAGTATGGAGAATTGAGAATATCTGAAGATGGAGAGGTAGGCACTACCCTGCTCAAAGTTCTGGCAACAGATGCCGATGAGCCCGGAACCGGCAGCTCCAGGGTGCTCTACCACATCAGAGATGGAGACCCTGAGGGTGTATTTGCTATAAAAACCGATGAGACCAGCAATGAAGGAACGCTCTACATGGTCAAGGTAAACTGGAAAAACCAAAACAAACTTGCCATTTGGTGGCAGCTGTTACCATCCTACTGGATGTAGTGAGCGGTAACCCCTTATTTTGCAGCCGCTTGATTTTGAAACCACATCAGTATATACGCTCAGTATCGATGCCAGGAACCCTGAACCACTGGTGAAGGGAGTAGACTACGATGAGCGTTCCACAGCAAACGTTACCATCCGAGTGATCGACGTCAACGAGCCTCCGGAGTTTTCCAATGACATTTTTGAAATAGACATAAAGGAAAACATCACTGTCGGAACAACTATTGTGGAGATGAAGGCTAAAGACCCTGAAGGCAATGATATCAGGTAATGTCAGGTAACTCTCAGCTGCTGTGGTTTCTGTGCCCCTCCTGAAGCCTTTGCATGCAAGTTTTGCACAGACATCATCAGACCTGACAACAACTACACTGCACTCCTTATATCAATCCAGATACAAACTGGAGGGCGATGAGAGAAACTGGCTGGTGATCAATGCAGAGACTGGAGAAATCAAATCAAAGGCCAAATTGGATCGGGAGGAGGTAGAAGAATACAAAGTGCGTGTGACCGCCTATGAGAAAGGTAAGTATTGGTAGAATTTACCTGAAAGTAGCAGTAAGGCAGCACAATTAGAGTGTCGAAACCAGATGCGGCTTTGTTTATTGCCTTCAGAAGAAGCATTTAGTGTCTCTGTGCTGATTGGTGAAACAGATAAGAACAAACAGCAAGCATCTTTCAATGATATACAAAACAATGTAAAAAAAATCCTGATCTGTTTTAGTTTATTATTTTGAGATACTCCACATTGTACTGTAGCACAAAGTGTACATCCTAATTTCAAATCTTCACTTGGATGTAGATCTATGAAGTCTCTCCATAAGACTGGTTTTTTCACCCTGCAGACTCACCTGACCAAGCGACGGAGAAGGACATTACAATACACCTGGAGGATGTCAATGACAATATTCCTAGGCTGATGGACACCAGCAGTTTTGTGTGCGTGATGAATACTGAACCAGTTATCTTGCAGGCCATGGACAGGGACGGTCCCCCATTTGGTCAACCATTCACCTTCTCCATGTCCAAAAAGGTTGTTGCCTGGGAACTTATACAGACTGATGGTAGGTGGCGTATCACAGATACAACGTCCATATTTTTATATCTGTCGATTTGAGAGAGAACATATATCTTTGCCTCTATTACATCAGCATAAGTGTTTTAAATTACATCTCCATCCTTCACCTTATGCAAATGCTCCTTTGATGTCTGATTGTCTAAGTTTTGTACTCTGGCTTTTAGGGATATCTGCAAAGCTGGTGTTGAAGAATCCACCTAAACAGGATACAATGTTTTCTCTCCCGATCACTATCAAAGACAGTGCAGGCATGGGAGTGGCTCAGATGTTTGAAGGTAAGTTTGAGGGAAACCAGTGCAATGCCTGGAGCAAGAAGTGATAGATATACTGTCAAATAGCAAATGGGTTTATCCTTCCTAGTGCAAACGTTTTCCATAAAAGCTCAAGGTCTCTGGTGGCCGACTCTAGTCTTAGAGTAACACCGCATGCTGTACTGTGATATAACTGTGTGATGGGCTGTATTTCAGTCATTATTTTATGTTTAGTTAATTGTTCAAGCAAAAGAGCAAAGATGTCATTATGAGTAACAATAACCCTGGCAAACAACTGTTTGTGGACAGGACTGTAACAGGACTGTCTGTTCATTCCCAAAGGAGCATTACTTGTGTTTGAAAAAAAAATGTAATTCTTTCTTTTGGCATTTTCTTTTCTTATAACAACCTTTTCCCAAATATTCATGCACTGTTGATCCTGTCGACGCCCTCAGTCCAAGTATGTAACTGCACCCAGCTCGGGTACTGTTACATAGAGCCCACGTCTCCTCACAAATTTAAGATGGGCGTATCTGGCACCGTGGGCATCCTGGCAGGAACGATTGGCTTCTCCGGTGAGAACCCCTCAGCAATGAACACGCCTTGCCTTTTGGGGAGGGGGTGGGGGATCGATCCTAAAATTCTTGCTCGTGTTTCAATCGAATGCATTCCTTTGCTAGTTTTAATAATGACGATAACTTAGAAGATGCTAAAAACATGTGTACATTTTTGTATTCGAATCAAAAATACACACATATGTATGTGATGTGTAAAATTGGCCTTTATGGTCTTTTTATTTTATTTTATAGCATAGCTCTTGTTCATAAAATGAAGTATTAGGCGTCCACCTTTAGTGTTGAAAACATGCTGAAACTGCATTGCGTAACTGACCACTCCTTCTCCACAAAAAATTTAAATTTTTAGGCCCATATAACCCATTTTCTCTAAGTCAGAAAACCCTGCTCCAAACACTGTTACAAGTTCTTAACCTTTTTTTGTTGCAGGTCTGTTACTTCTCATTGCGCTCAACCGCAGTAAAAAGAATAACAAGAAAAAGGCAAAGGAAAACAACGAAACGGACGTCATGCTGTAGAGAATACGAGCGAGGACAAGTCCTTTAGCAGCTTTTATTTAGCAGAAGCAACATCAGTCAAACTCCTTTTGTTCATATTTTTGTAGTTTGTTTTCATTTAATTACAAAATTGACGATACTTACCTTTGCACAGTACAAATTGATCACAGACATATTTTGATTCAGTTAACATTCTCTTCTGTTTATATCACAGTGGTATCTGAAATACACAAATAGCTGTTATTAAGTTATTTATTATCTAGTGTTGGCTGTCATTTTTGTTTAAACTCGACTCAGGTAGAAGGAGATATATATATAATGCATCATATCACAGGTGTAAACAGAACTGATTGAACTGTTTTGTGTTCAGCGCTGTAAAGGTGTTCACTTACTGTTTCCAACGTATAGAACAATTTACAGTTTACAAGGTAAAGTTTGACTTCCTGACTATCGGCCTCATACCTTTTTATGTTCTCACTCCAGTGGAGGATGACTGATCTATCTGTACCTTCTCGTCGTGGACAAACTGCTTCACTTGTGGTCCCTACCATGGAGTATTTCTGCAAACATTGCACACGTGTGTGCAGAAATGCAGAAATAGCAGGCGTTTAATGTGTGTTTGTCTAATAAAAAAAAAAAACATGCTGAATTACATGTGAAATTTTGGTGGCTAACAACGTTGATTATATTGTAATTGCTGCACATTACTAACTTCAAAGGATTATGAGTGACACTATAGCAAAAAATATTACTGACAATTTGAATATATTTTCCAGCAGATCAGGTCCTAAGCAAGGCATGAGGCCAGTATCCAGGACCTCTGAACTCTGACCATTAACAATGTTTCATGCTGCAGAAATAAAAAGAAAAATTAAGTAACAACATATGAAATAACATGTGCATTAGTATTATAGCTGAGCTGTCACAACCACAATACAGAGGAGAGCAACCAGAATGTATGCAAACAATTTATCAGTATTACTCATCTAAAATGATTTAAGAGATCTCAGAATCTGTAGCAGAGAGCAATCTCTTGCTTATTATGAGCCCATATATCAACAGTGGCCTGTAATGTACAAAACAGAATACTGGTATTAATTTTACAGAGCTTTCTCACTATTCCTTTGTCTTTTTTTCCTCTAGTCAAGGGTATTACCACAAATGGGACTAAAAATAAATGAGGTCATGCAGATGAATTGAAGTACAGCACCTCATTCCGGTTTGCTCTCCTCAGTCTGGACTTCATTATACCACCTCAGCTCAGTGCTGCCTTTATCTCCAAGACTGTGGGATTAATTAGCCACAGCAATTAGACCAGTCTTTTCTTCTCCCATGCTCTGGATCCCAGCGTTTCTCAAACTGGGTGTTGTGGGTTTAAAGTGAACTTATTCAAGTCGGCTTTTTTGTTCTGCAAACAGCAGTCAGTTCATGCCGTCAATTTTTGTCATGATTGTATTATTAATATATTGCTTGGAAAACGTTTTAAACTTTTACAAAAATTATTGATTTATTCCTAATAAAACTACCACAAAATAATGCCCATCATTCTTTGCCTTCATTACATAACCTTATGAAACATATTCTGTCACTTAAAGAGGTAAAACAAAAACAAGAAACAAGAGACTGAGCAGGTTAGCTACTGTGGATCCTAAGGTTTATATACAGTTCCCATTGCAGAGAAACTTATAATAAATCAACCCCACTGACTGTTTTTTATTTATTTGTTGGGTGGATGGTGGGACATCATTACTGATCTCTATCAGTTGCTGTCAATGAATAGATGTATGAAGAAAACGTTTTAAAAACACAGGCTATCATGTGCAATGTACAATGTGTACTAAGCAGAAGGGACACTGCTGATTGCTAGGTGATAGCCAGGAACACATCTACACCACTAAGAAGACCCATAGCCTTAACCACCTCTGAAATAAGAACATTACTGCTTTATCCATAAACATGTCTGATATCTGTCTACTTCTCATTAATACATAACTGGGCATCAGTCATTTGTCCCTGATCTGCACTGGTGTATAATAAAAATCTATTGTTTATATTACCTTTTAAAATTACAGACGATGCAGAATGTTTGGTGTTAAGTATGGAAATTCCCCATAAATGTATATAATCTTTCATCCACTGATTTTCAAAAACCAGGTGACCATTAGCATGACACCGATCAGGGGCTTATACTCTAAAGTGTGTGACAGTTAAATGGTCACATGGTCAACAGAAGTAACGGATCCATCAGAATGTAGCTGTACACGCGTACACAATAAAACCTCACACGTTCACTCGTAGTAGCATGGTTGCATGGTGGCTAGTACTGTTGCCTTTTACCTCCAGGCCTGGGGTTCAGTTCCTGCTTTGGGTCTGTGTGTGTGGAGTTTGCATGTTCTCCTTGTGCTTGGTGGGTTTTTTCCAGGTTCCCCAGTTTCCTCCTACAGTACAAAGACATGCAGGTTAGGTTGACTGATGTCTCCAAATTGCCCATATTGTGTGTCTGTGTGTGCCCTGTGGTTGGTTGGTGCCCTGCCCTTGGTGTCCCCTGTCCTGCGCCTTGTGCTTCCTGGGATGGGCTTCAGGCTTTCCATGACCCTGAATTGGACAAGTGCTATAGAGAATGAATGGATGTTCACTCATAAGTGCACACCTAGGACAATTCACAAACACATATACACCCAAAATCCCACATGTTCATTCACACAAATTCACACCAGAGACAATTCAGTTTTTACTTTAATCACCAAGAAACTGCAAAGTACAATTTTAATTAATTAAAGGATAAATTTGTTTTAAAGGGTTGACCTTGTTTGTGACATGTACATATACTATTAATTGTAAGTCGCTTTGAACAAGGGCGTCTGCTAAATGAATAAATGTAAATGTAAATAGTCCACTTTTCTGCGTGGCGTGTGCCTATGTGAAATTACTTATCTGATTTAAAAATAATATGTAAAAAGAATATGGTTTAATTCAATGAAAACAACAGTTTGAAAACAGAAGCTTAACTCATTTGAAATGGTAGCTTTCTTTTCTTTTTTTGCTTATGTTTCATCCTCCAGCTTCCAGTCTCCAGGCAACGGGTTCCAAAACAATTAGTCCATACAAATGACTTCAAAGTGTTAAAATGCAAAGCGCAGGACAGCTTTACAAGGTTCCTTCTCCTCCTGCTTCTTTTTGTTTATCGCTGCTTCAGAGACACGATGTATCATCCAAGTTGTGCAGGGAAAATGTTACCCAGGAGTGCAGGCCACCAGGTTCCGGGATTACTGTAAAAGTCACATACAGCTGCTACTCTTCTCTACACATTTCTTTGTTACAGAGAATCATTACACAACACTTCGAGAGTGAAAGTACTACAAAGGGTACCTTGTGAGCTTGTCGTTCATCAAGATACTAACATACTTGAATGAGAATGGCATGTTCTTAGTTAGGAAGAAACAGTGTATACTGTTATGTAGCACCCTTAGCAGCCTGCTGGCTCAATGGGTAAAACATCAGGCTGGGATGCAGAAGTCTCCCCGTTTGAATCCTACCTCAGTCACGAGGTTTGTCCCTGAGCAAGACACTCCACGCTAGCTCCCTGGGCGCTGAATAATGGCTGCCCACTGTTCCCCCAGGGGATGGGTTAAAGCAGAGAATGAATTTCTCTGCTTTGGAACTAATAAGGGATTAATAATAATTATGTAGCACCCTGTGGAACATCACTACAGTAGCGTGGACACTTTAATTTGCTTGTACATACGTTAGAATGCAGCGCTGCTGTTTCACATCTCCCAGCTGGCACAGTCTTCTCATATCTGCTCGGATTTCCCCTGGCTTCCTCCACAGACCCAAGATATGACAGTTCAGTGAGCTGAGGTATCTGATGGTGTTTATCCTGCCAGGTTCCTGTCAAGTGATTCCCCCAGAAAAGGTTCTGAATAACAGGAACCTCAAATGAATAAGCAATTACTGGAAATTCATAGTTTAAATATGTCTGCCTAAATGCTATTTATTTTCACATAATGTGCATAATATTGTTTGTTATGACTTTGTTCATATCACCAAGACAACTGTTTTATTGCGGCTTGACCACTACCTCGCCTGTTTAGCCACACTGCACAAGCGACAACTGTTTAGTCTGCTCAGTGTTAAGCTCATTAAATACAAATTTAAAAAAGCTGAAAAATGAACCTAAATGACCTCTTAATCAAAGGACAACTCCAGTAAGGCTGTAGTCAAGCATGAGTCACCGGTCTGTCGGACAACAGCTGATATGTGATTCATAGAATTATGTTTCTTTTGAAAACATTTGAAACAGCTTAAAAAAACCTCAGAACTCAGACCTTGAAAGGTTGCAAAACTGCAGACGTGCACCCCAGAGTGAATGGTTCACTCCTAAAATTCACAGTGAATCAAACGACGATATTGTTTTATTCTCCAAAACACACAGATCCTTGCTGACTCAAAAAATCAGGCCATGGTTGTTTGTATTTTTATATAAATTTCATGTTTATCCTTTGGGAATAAAACAATACACTTTGAAAAATTGTAGCAAGGTGAAAGCTCAAGGCACTGTAGAGATTGCCTGTAGTCAAACCTGCCACTAGCTGTGAACTATTCCCTTTAAATCATTTAAATTGAAAAGGATAATTTGGAAATTCAATGACAACTAAAAGTAGAACACCAATTTATTGTTGTATAATTTCTCCTTGTCTGTTTTATGAACACCCCAAAACCCCACTGTGCATTTAAGGATCATACGTTAGTTAATCAAAAACGATAGGTGCCAGTAATCAGGTCTTCTGCTATGAAATGGAGGCAACAGATTTGTCATCATTTGTCAGTTACTGCTGGCTTATCCTAACATGACAGCATAGCATCCAAGGATGGTTGTTCCTGTTAAATCTGTCCCTGTAACTCGTGAAACAGGAATGTAACTGCACGTTGCACGTATTGCTGGCAGAGATCTGGGTAGTGGGATGGGATCTGGGCACTGAAGGCAGACAGAAGAAATGTAACTTTGCAGACCTCTGGAAAGAAGCAGGACAGGGTCCAACAAAACACCATCACTGCAGCTTTACACTTTGTATTGCTTCCAGGGGCAACAGTACTTACTGGTAATAAGGGGAGTTCAGGCAAACAGTGCTACTGCCTGCCTGAACTGGTAAACAAAACTAAATCCACATTGTTATCTGCTGACCTGATAGATGACACTTTTTACATACTGTCTACCATCCTTTGCTTGTGATGTCCACAAACCTTCATGAAGGACTTGGATACCTACAGGATCTCAACACTGAAACATTTATTTTCCCCAATCCCCTTGTCAAGATAATAAAAAAGGAAAATCTTCTCTTCCCCCCTTCCATCATTGTTCAGAATTTATCTGACAAGGTCTTCTAGTCCTGGGATTTCCTGTAAAAGTTCTTAACAATACTATCATGACAGGAAATTAATAGGAAAACTTGTCCTCAGATTGTATTCTTCTGGGAAACTAATATTGTATGGATGTATATTAATGTTTAACATCATTATTGCTTGGATATGGTGAAATTTTCAGTAAATATAACAATCTGATTACAATACATTCACTGAATGTTGGTTACCTTTAACTGTTTATAATTAATTGCGTGTCAGGATAAAAATTATATTTAACTTGTACGATGAGACCAAAGGTAAGGGGATTGCTAAGGGAAGTGTGGGATTAATGCATTTTAACATAACATGGCACACCACAACTCCTTTAATCCCTACTCAGCCAGGATGCCACTACTCCCCCTAGTGTCCTGGCTGCCAAATACACATTAGACACAACATAAAAATTTCAGGTGATGTGGACCACAAACATTACTGTTTTCTTTAAGATGAGCTAATGTTTCGTTTCCGCCGTTCCAGTGCAATGGGGATGACCACTTCCCACTCAGAGACTCGTGCGCTAATCAGACTCTTGCGTGACAATAAGGGGTTTGTATCAAGGCAGTTCTTACTCTAATATACAAGACTACTCGTTACTCTTTGATACTGACTCCATCTAGTGGCTTCTAGTGATGTCCGATTCAAAAATAAATGATTCCATTGAACCATTTACCCACTTTAAACACTAGACCGCAATATATCGCTTCTGACTTCGATGCCGGTTGTCTTCCAGGGACTCTTATAATAGAGAAAACAATATAGCGGCCGTTTAATTTGTCTGATCGCACTGTCAAACAAAGGAACTTTCGGAATTTGTCGAGTCCAATACAATTGCGAATCAACATGGAGATTATTGTACATAGGTGAGAACGTCCCAGCCTGACCAGCTTTTACCCGAAAGTGATAATACTAGCTGCACAGGCAATACATAATTTTTGGCATAAATGTAACTGACAAATTGACTTTACTGATACTTTGGAAGCGTCCAATATGATCAAACTATTGATACTTAATATCGACCTATATACTGAGGACAAGCCCAGCGCTGAGTGGGTTGACAGAAATGCTTCTAATAGTTTACTTATTTATAACAACAATAATACGCTGCAACTACTGTATAATACCTTTGATGTCTAGCTGTTTATAAGTTTACTTGTGCTCATTTTATATACCATTGCTCAAGAAACTGAAAAGTAATTTTTTAAAACACAAAGTACTCAAAGTGCAGCAATATATTTATATATTAAAGTAATGTTAACAATAACTGCAAAAAAAAAAAAAATGGTACAATTATATAAAAAGACAACAAATTTTCTATTTCTGTCTTTCTGATGGTATGTGTTTATGGGAGGTTGGCATTAAGGAACACTAACTGTCTAACGTTGTTTCCCTGCAGTCTGTTCCGCCTTTCTGAAATTATTTGACCTGTTTTTGAGAATATTCTCTCTGCTGGCACTGATGTTGCTACAATGCAAAGTCTCCTCTTCATAGCACCTGTTAGCCCCTCGTACACCATTTGTCTTGTTTTCCACCAAACCAGTGGATCCTCGGACCTTGGGATGAGGGGTTCAGCCAAGAAGCCACTCATTTCTGTCATTGCATCAGCCATGGGATTCCTGACATTGACTGTTTCGCCCACCCTATCATCGAAGTCCTCCCAGAAAGAAGCGTGTGAGGACTGGGGGGGTGGAGGGCTAGCACTGTCACTAGCATGAGCTGTGTCCTCTTGGCTGCTGGAACTCAGTCTTGCAGCTGCAGTGACATTTTTCATAGCCTCATCTGCTGCAGCTGGATCGTGAAAAGCCCGGTGCTTAAATCTGGGGTCTAATAGGGTTGCTTCTGCCCACAAAGTGAAGTATTCCACTCTCTGGAAACAATTTTGCAATTCAGATGCCAGTGACCTCACCATTGCCATAACTGGACCATGATCAGACAGACTATGCTGTAGTCGTTGAATTACTCTCTGTAGTCCCCTTGATATCAAAATGATTTTGGATGCCATCACATATCTGTAAAGGTATGAGAAACAGGACACCATAAATGAGTACTTACAATGACTTTATAAGACAGTTTACTGAGAAAAAGAGACTGCGTGGAATCTGTAATTATCTCCATTTTTGTCAATAACGCTGACGCTTAAGATTGTGTCATATTGTGAACTCTATAACAGCAGACAGCATTGTCATTTATGACAGAAAACAAACTAATAATGAATATAAAAGTATGACTAAATATGCAGTTAACATGCGTGTTAAAATGTTACAAACCTGTCTCCACTGATTTCTACTGTAACCTCTTCAAAAGGCCTCAGTATTTCACAGGCATCCTTCAATATGTCCCACTCATCAGCTGTAAGGGTTGGAAGGCTAGGATTGAACATGGAGAATGTGTCAATGACAGCATCCTTCTGCTGCAGAAATCTTTGGAGCATGTAATAGGTGGAGTTCCACCTTGTTATAACATCTTGTTTGAGGCTCAGCTCTCGAAGGCACATCTGCTCCTGCGTTGCTCTCAGATGCTGCGTCGCAACAATGCTCCTGTGCATGTACTCAATGACGTTTTTCACCTTTGTCACAATGTCTTGTATGTGTTTCAGACTTTCCCCAACTATCATGTTCAAAGTGTGGGCAAAGCAGGGCAGGTGCATCCACCCAACCTTTTGAATAGCTGCTTTAATGTCGGTGGCATCGTCAGAAACACAAGCGACAACTTTGTCTGCGATCTCCCATTCTTCGGAAATTCTTTGCAGTTCCGCTGCCAAGTCATCAGCTGTGCGTTTGTCCGTGAAAGAGAAACAGTCCAATACAGAGGATAGGAGGCTGAAGTTTTCATCAATGTAATGGCAGGTCACTGCCATGAAGCTGGTAGCTGGTAAAGATGTCCAGCAGTCTGTGGTCAGACACACAGCAGAAGCACTTCTCACTTTCAACATCAGCTCTGCCTTAATGTTGCTGTACATCTGTGGCAACAATGTTGTTGAAAGGGTCTTTCTGTTTGGTAAAACATAAGATGGATCAAGAGCCTTTGTGAAAGCTCTAAATCCCTTGTCCTCTAAAATAGAAAATGGTTGAAAATCTAGAGCTATCATTTTGACAAACTCCTCATCCAGCATGCTCTGCCTTAAATTGCCCATTGGTCGTCTCATTAAATTGGCAGCTGAAAGTTGTTGAAACCTCTGGACTGTGTCTGTTCTACAGCTGGGTGGATTATCAGGGCCAGAACCAGTTGAAGCTGCCGTTGTAGTGGCACCACACCCTGATCGTGATGTAGAGTCCCATGAATCTTCCTCTTTTACCAGTGTAAGCTGGGCAGTTGGATGTTTACTTTCCAGATGGCGTCTGAAATTTGATGTTGATCCACCGTATCCTGATAATATGTTGTTGCAGATTTTGCATTTTGCTTTCTGATATCCAGCTTCCTCAAAGTGAATCCAGATATGACTTCTCTTTCTTGAGGCCATCTTTGCTGTAATGAGTGACTCCTCTAATTGCATGATTGTGATCTTTGGTGTGAAGACTGGAAAAGGGGGATGGGGTTGAAGGCACCTCCAGTCCTACAAGGTGTGTTCATGAACCTTTGAAGTTAATCGTCCCTTTGGCTACAGTCTCCAAGGAAATTTTAGGCTTGAGGCTGCCTGAAAAAAATGTTATGTAAACAAAGATTTATAACTTTAAAAGTAAAACAGCACAAACAAGATCTAAAACGGGCGCAAATGATTGCACACGGATGTAGTCGTTTATCAGACACGTGGGGTGCCAACTTCACTGACATCTGTTTACTCCCGGACAGAATTATATGGCTTTAAAAAAACACTATTTGTGTCAGCCATTGATCACAAATAGCACAACGTTATCAAATTCAAAAAATTTACTGCGTTTTTGTAAGACGAAAAAAAAAATCACATAGGCTACATACGTTAATGCATTTTTAAACATGCTATAACAGCATATACATATGCTATTTTTTCCAGCAGTCCTATTTTTAGCGGATACGATAAGAGTTTTGTCCTAAAGCAAAAACGTAATGCCACTTGTTAAAAGTATATTGTTCCAACAATACAGAAAACGAGCAACTCATTCGTACAACTGTCGACCAACTCTGTGAAGCGATATAAGAACCGAAACTCGTTAATAAACCGATCCCAAGAGCACACGCGAATCGATTAGCCGTATCGACGTACCGAATCAATATCGAGAAAAACCAATATTGTTCTCGGTAAAAGAGCTGAGCCTATTCGAATTGAAGCAAAACCCGTTATTAAGAAGATCCCAAATGACAGGCGTTTACTGAGGATATACCGCACCGCCGAATGGGTTGACAAAGTCTATATGCATTTTTAACAGTAATAAATTACAAATGCTGTATACGTCAAACGTCAGTCAAATTTTATTTATAGAACACATTTAGATCTCAAGAACTGTTGGACAAAGTGCTTTTCATAACACAATAAACACCAGGTGGGACACACAATACACTGTAAAATAAAATATGCTATAAGTAAATTTCCTGTTTGATATTTTATCTTGAAGATAAAAATTGTTATACATAAAAGAACAAGAAAACGAAACAAAGTCCAACCTGTAATTTCGAAACCTTTGATGGTTGGCTGTTTATAGGGGTAAAGTCCTGATCGTTTCCTGATTATTTTCCTTTTTAATTATAAGTATATTGTAGTGTCATTACTACTAATTGGAAAGAAATCTTAAAAATAGCTGAATCAAATTATACAAGTGCAAAAAGCCACAGCAAATGCATATTAACATATTTCACGTTATATTTCTCCTTTTGCACGAATAGTCATGGTTGCACGTAAGTTACATTTAGCGCGGTCGGCTTTTTGCGCACGCCTGACTGGCTCTTAGAGTTACCGAGTGATATGAGAAGGAAAGACGGATGCGGGAAATAAACTAATCGTCTGTCCATTGTAAAAAGTTGTGTATCATGGCATCTTACGTGAGTTTATGTGAAATGCAGTGGGCACTAATTTAAAATTCAGTCTATGATCGCTCTAATACACATAAGTAAATTATAAAATACGTTTTGCTTTGTCAAAACGTTACCGGCATACCTGTTTCATTGTCCAAATGAGCAACATTCTTGCGATTAACTAAAACGAATATGTACAATACAACCCAAGTTGAGTCTAAGGTAAGTGTTCGATTTTTAACCCAACTCAGTGACAACTAACAGCTGTTATCACTGTTCACGGTAAACATGCTGTAATAAAAGTAAATCTGCCCCACTGGCAGCCGTCACGAAACGCACATTGACACTGCATGTATTAACAGTACAATTATAATATACTGCATACATCCACGACAGTTTGGATTTCCACACGTGTCACACATTTCACAACCAACCATGCTCGGTCATGTACACCCAGCTCGTATCACTACACAGCAGACTTCAAAAAGACATCCTTCTCATAAACATCTCAACATGCTCCTGAAGCTCTGCTGACCAACTAACCCTTAACTCTACAATGCCACCCCACTGTCCCTTCTTAAAGGACATTACAAAATAGACCATATTCACATAACCAATCATTATTTTTAAAACAACTTGCCATACAGTAATTTAAAAGTAGTTAAAGCCGCCAAAACCGTCCTGCGTGCTCCAGTGAAGGAGGAGCTCCAATCGCTCCTCAAAGTTGGACTTCACGTGTCCACGGCACTGACCTTATTACTCCACAGGACACCGGAAACTCCGACGCTGCTGCCGCCACTAACCGACGACGATCCCCTGCGTGCGCTAATACAATCTAGTCCCCCGCTCCACTATCTTCATTTGCGGCCACGGCCTATTGCCCGCGACAGGCACATATCACGTCCCCCACTGCTGCAGACGGCTTTCGTCCAGTTACAATGTGCTCTCACCCTTCTTTGTTTAACTGGCGTGTTTCAATAATTCAATCTTCGAGTTACTCACACCGGTGAAAATTATGAAGTCCGATTCCCGAACGAATCGTTCTTGTGGAACCGGTCGAATCGATTCTCGGGTCTAAACGAATCTATTTTATCGTAGCATCCACACGTTGTCAATTTTGTTACTGATTGAGATATTCCATGGTAGTTCTTTAACTAATTCTTTAACTAATCTTTGACCATTTATCCTCCTTAAACACCAGACTGCAACACAACGCCATGACGTTTTCATTCTATTGTTCCTAACTTCCTACAACACAGAAGACATCATTCGTACGCTGCCGGCAACTGTCGAGACCAGTCGACAAGAACCGAAACTCGTCAATGAACCAATCCCAAGAGCATTTGCGCGAATCGACGTGCTGAATCATTATGCTGAGAATCTATGTGCCGTACGGTTGGCAGTAGCTCTGTTGCATACCTGTCAAACCCCTAACGGTGTAGCCTTTACAAAAATCTATAGTTGCCATTACAGAATGCCATGGTGCCAACCCTTACATGACCGAATCACATTGTAGCTGCAATAACAATGCTAACTAAATGTATATTTTTCAGACATGCGCGCTAACATTTAAAAATGTATACGGATTTGTTTTCCTGTGTGTAGTTTTAATATTCTGCTGATTTTACGAAAGCTGTTTTAACAAGCCTGTCGCCGTGGAGAGGTGACGATAGTTTGTAAAGTTGTGGATAACTCCTCACCTGTTTATATAAATCGGGGGGATATACGGACAAGATATAAACAGAAAAAGAAAAAAAAAAAAAAACAAGAAAAAAAACATCTAAAAATGTACAGTTTATCCACAATAACCTTAAGCAAAGGTTCGCGTAGCGTTACTTTTCATTGGCCTTATTACGCGTAATGAAATAAATTGGGACTCTAAATCCTGTGAAAACGAAAGAAACTATTTATTTATATGGAATAAACTGGCTTTAGTTACATGAATATGAAATTTCTCTAAAAGACAGAGTAGTCCATAAAATAATTATTAGATTTGTATCTGTCAATTTATCTCATTAATAGGTGGTCGTGGTGTGTAATTACAAAAGGTACCATATTTCACAGTTTCCAGGGCTTGCAGATTTACCCTCTACAATATCAAAAAGATCAGACCATCTCCAACAGAACATAGAACATTCAACTCAGCTCCTGGTCCAAGCATTAGTCATCTCAAGATTAGACTATTCCAATTCACTCCTGGCTGGCCTCCCAGCTTCTACAACGAGGCGTCTCCAGAGGACCCAGAATGCAGTGGCATGTCTTGTCTTCAACATTTCCAAACGGATGCACATCACTCCCCTTCTCATCTCACTTCATTGGCTTCTGGTCCAGGCACCCATCAAATACAAGATCCTGCTGCTTACATTCAAGTCCATCAATGGGACTGCTCCAGGCTACCTTTAGTCTTAAATCAAGAGCTACGTCCCCTCCCGTTCTGTACGGTCTGCCAATGGGAAGAGACTGGCTGCTCCCCTGCTGAAGACTGGTAAACCCCGGCTCTTCTCATCTCTGGTGCCTAAGTGTTGGAATGAGCTGCCTCTTGCTTTAAGGACTTCATCATCTCCATCCATATCCTGTAGGCAACTGAAGATGCATCTCTTCAGGGAGCTCCTCAGAACTTGACTTGAACCTCACCTTCATCCTCTTTGCTTCATTATTACTCCGTTGTTGCAAGGTTGTTTGTTGTTTACACTTTACTTGTGTGAGAATTGCTTGACCTAATCATGTGCACTTTGATGATAGGACAGCACTTACTGTCAGATTTTCTGATACTGTTTGACCTCATTTTTGACTTGCACGTGTAGTCTTATTCCTTTTAAGTCATTTTGCACAAAGGCATCTGCTAAATGAATAAATGTAAATGTTTTAAAGGTTGTAACCTCAGCAAACATATAAAATATCCCAGCAGTCAGGTGTGTCCTTCAACAAGACACTCAGTGCTAGCTCCCCGGGTGCCGCGTGTGACAGGCTGTCCATTGCACAGAACTCAGTGTCACGTTATTTGGTGCATAGGGTGCTAACAGCGATGCCTCCAGTGGACACCAGGCCTAAGCCTCTTTGCTGCCTCTTATTCTCACCATTCTCTTGTAGCTGCAGACAGAACAGGTTGCCCATGCCGACTTGTGTCCACTGCCAAAAGCGCCTACAATGGGCATGTGAGCATCTAAACTAGACCATGGAGCAATCTAATAAATCATGTGTTCTCTGACATCGTATGCATGGCCGGGGGCATATGCGTTGCTTACCTGGGGAAAAGATATACTATGGGCAAGCTGGCAGAGGGACTGTGATGCTTTGGGCAATGTTCTGCTGGGAAACCTTGGGTCCTGCCATTCATGTGAATGTTACTTTTAGATGTACACCCCTTCATAGAAATGGTATTCCCTGATGACAGTGGCTTTTCAGCAGGATATCGTGCCCAGCCACACTGCAAAAATGGTTCAAGAATGGTTTGAGGAATACAGAGAGTTCGAGGTGTGTACTTGGCCTCTAAATTCTTCACATCTCACTGCAATGGAGCGTATGTGGGATACACTGGAGAAACAAGTCCAATCCATGGAGACCCCACCTTACAGGACTTAAAGGATCTGCTACTGACAGCCTGGTGCCAGATACCACAACATACCTTCAGAGGTCTAGTGGAATCCATGCCTCAATGGGTCAAAGCTGTTTTGGCGGCAAAAGGGGGACCTACTCAATATTCGGTAAGTGGTCATAATGTTATGTTGTATTTTATAACAATAATAAATTGAAAATACTGTACAAGACATTTGATTGCTGGCTGCATGTAAGAGTGGACTCATTTTAAGTGACTGTTTTTCTTTTTAATTACAACTATAGTTTAGTGTAACATCACTGACACTGTTACAGAAGAAATAGACTTAATATTGTAACAGTCAGAGGAAGCCGTTGGCTATGGAACCCAGGTCAGCACACTAGACAAGAGGATTAGCCTGCTGAGCTAAAGACCTGACGTGTCAACATTATACAGTATTTAATAGTAGTAGTGTTAAAAAACATCACTACAATACACTTAAATGTTACTGTTTTTTGGATCTCCTCAAGTGACCTGACAATGTACATTAAACTTTCAGAGCAGAGGCAATCAGGTCAGGTGAAGTAAGTTGAAAAGAGTTCAAATCACCTATTAGCACTGCAATGGTCAGTGCAATTTCAGGGATGGCCCCAGCCACTTACATCTACCAGTGCATATAGTTAATTGAAAAATGCCCATGTAGGAATTGATGAGTGGAACCAAAATTCCAATGTTCTATCAGAAATGTTGAGCTGGTTCCAAGTTGGAACCCGATTTTGACAATCACTCATACTCATCTCAAATGTCATTTAGAAAATACTTGTGTTAAACTACATTGTGAAAGTGCAAAAGAAATCATTGTAATTGTTAATATTTTATTAAAGCAGTCTGCAAACAAAATACCACAGAGACCTTTTAAAATATTATACATAAGTTACATACTGTGTATACATCTTGTGCTGTTGAATAAATGTAGCCTTGTGTAAAAACTGCATAAAAACTCAAGTAATCAGCAAGTCTTCATAAGGACAAAACCATTAAAGCAACCTCATCTTCAATCATACTGACTCACTATCCTTTGTTTCCAATGTTTAGGAAACTGGCCAGCATCTTTTCAATAAATGGCTGCACTGTATAATAATGTACTGTTACCCAAAATAATGACTTTTTTGAGTGAAAGACTTCAGAAAAATAAAAGCCAACAAAGCAATACAATAAACAAGACAGATGTTACATATTAGATATATTAGATTTGTTACATTTAGCCAATTACAGATTTAAGCTGGACAACTGACTATGGCACATGCTTTGCACCTGTAATACCCACAAAAATACCATACATGTTATTCTGTCCCCCTCTCAGCCAATTACTGAGCTGGAACTTGTATTTACTCTATTCACAATTAGCTCAGCCATATTCAAAGTAAAGCAATACCTACATTAAACTGGTGAACTCTCCTTTATATATACTTTCTCATCTGAACCAATGGTCAGGAAAACTATTATAAAATAAATTTTATAAAACACTTTGTCAAAATTCACCGATTCATCCGTTGAGCTTAACATAGTTCACCATTTAAAGAAGCTTTTTAATGTCGAGTACATACATACATGTTATAACAAAAACTGTTATGTGCATTTAACCCATCCCTTGGGGGATCAGTGAACCATGAGGATCCAACACCTGGGGAACTAGCGCTGAGCCGAGTGTCTTACTCAAGGACACACCTGGTGGCTGGGCTGGTATTCAAACCCGGAGACTTCTGCATCCCAGTTACTCAAGTGCTCTGCCCACTAAGTCACATTATCTTCTAATTCTGCAACTGAAATAACTTTGCTAAATTCTCTTCCAATACCTGCTTATATTGAGAGGAAAAAAGTTAAAAGTTTTCTCAAGCGTGTTCTGAACAAAATCAAAAATACTCTTTTCAGTTTCAAAATGAATGAGTAAAAAGGCAAGGGCAATACACAGACACTAAGAACACAAACTGTTATTTTCATGGATAGATACAGAATTAAGATTCACATAGCATTATAAAACACTACGTGTATGGAGTCAGTATGCAGTACATTCACTGTAGTACACCATTTCATTACCGTTCCAAAATCAAGTTATTTTAACCAAACTGTAAAAATTCAAACAAAGCCTTTAAAAGGGCCACAGATGTTCACTTGTATCGCAATATATAGATAATCAGCCCAAAACAGCTGAGAGAAACAACGGTAACAAACTGAATCAATCGTCCTCATGAACCACGGTAAAACAGCCATTTCAGGATGGACAGCTGTCCTGTAAACACTGCTTCACAATGTATTCAGATTTCTGTGTCGGAGTACACAATAAGCAGCAAAGCACTGGATCCCTTCAAGCAGGCCACACCCATCAGACATTCATAATCTCAGGAACACTGTCCTAAACAGCATACGTGATAACAAGGCTTAGTTTTTAATGAAGCTTGGAGCAACCTTGACAGAGACGGACAAGGCAATGGAAGCCACCACTGAAAATCCTCTTCACAATCTTTCTGTTCCTGAAACCACAGACCTTCCGTTTTAAAAAAGACCATTGTGCCCCAAAGAGGTCATGGTTTCTGAAGCTAATTAATCATTTTGCAGGCATGCAGGTGCACAAAGGGAATTTCCCCAGCAACACCTAAAGGGAAACAGTGGAGTACAGCTTTAATGTTGGATTCAAGTGCAAAGTTCCTAATTTTAGCCCACCTTCAAAAATGCATGAAAAGCCAACCTTTAATTAAACCATGTGAGCTCATAAAAAAAAAAGTTTCTCACACCTTCCACAATCTAAACTTTTAAAAGATATTTCATATGAAAACTTAAATAAATAAATCTCTTGACAATAAAGGTTGGTGCGATACAATTAGAACACCTCTGCTTTTATTTAGTTTTATGCAATAATGTATTGCAAGACGCTCAACAGGGGGTGCTGAAGATCTCTATGTATGTTAGAAAACAAACAGTCTTGCAGATCCATACTGAGAGACATCTTGGCCGTGTGAAAACATGACTGGATTTCATGAGAGAAGTACACCACTTCAAGTATGGACTCTCACACAATTTGCCATTATGTGTTCATGTGAGCATCACATCCTCAAGTTCTTGTATTATTTCCACATTTTAAAATATCTGGCAAAAATGTCAGGTACTGTGGAAGTGAACGGCCATAATGCAGTCCATTTCCATCTTTGGTAAAAATGTGACATTTTGTTCATTTGGAGATCTTGTCCTCTGGCCTGGCCTGGCCTGGCCTACTGCGCTCCAATCACATGGGGGTTGAACTGCACAATGATGATGGTGATGTCATCCCTGTACATACGAGCCAGCTCCTCTGGAAGGCTTAGCATCTTGGAGAGGCGTTCGTGATCCACCGTCCCAAATTCATTATTGCCCACGGCATGCCGGATCAGGTGGGTGGCGGCATTCTGGTCCTCAAAGGTAGATGAGACCCGGGCCCGGCGCTCCGACAGCAGGCCCTGCATTTGGCCCAGGGTCACTCGATAGCCACCCACCGAGATGGGCTGCTGGTGGTGGACGCCGGTGAGGTACTCGCCCACGATGCGCACCACTTCCTGTCGGTGCAGAGTCTCCCACAGGCCATCAGTGGCCAACACCAGGAAGCGGTCCTGAGGGCGGAGACGGTGGTGCAGCACTTCAGGCTTGGCGGTCAGGTACGGTGGCGTGTGGTAGTTGGGTGGGATGAACTTAGTGTGTTCGTTCTCGTGCAGCTGGTCCGGCCCGGACTCCAGGACGCGCTTCTGCAGGTCGATGCTCCACTTGAACTTGACGTCCCCAAAAGCTCGGAAGGGCATAAGCAAGCCCAGCAGCCGGTCCTGCTTCACCACTGTCTTGGCCTCGCTAACGGGGTGCTCGCCTCGCAACCGCTGCACCTCACTCTCATTCTGGGCATTGTGGTCGTTGGACAGGGTGAGCGCCGTGAAGGAGCCGTCTTCCTCCTGCACGCCCAGGACAGCCCTACCATCCCCGGTGTTGGCAATGTGCAGCTCGTTGCCATCCACGTGAGCCACACAGGCCGTGGCCCCGGAAAAAGCCACCCGCAGAACCCAGTAATTTAAGAACGCGTTGGGATCACCCACCTGGGCTTCCAGGGAGATGTCATTGTCCAGCCTCTTGAAGGCATTGACCAGGGCCTCCTTGGTATCAGGTATCTCTCCAGGGTTGTTGAGGTCAATGAGCTCCTGCCAGTACGTCCTCAGGCTGCTGAAGTAGAGCCGCGATGCCTCCTTACTGAAGTAGTCGTTTGGATGCTTGTGCCACTGCAGGATGGGGTGGACGGCGCGTCCAGCTTCCACCGCGTTCTCGATCTCCACGAGCGTCTCGTGCGGCAGGAGCGTGACGGCGATGTAGTAGAAGAGCCGCTCGCTGAGGGCCTGCGCGCAGGCACAGCCTGCGTGGCCGTCAAACACACCCATGAGCATTCCCCGAGTCTGCAGGCAGGTGGCAGCACTCCGCCTGTCCTCGATGGGTGCGTTTGCAGGCAGCTGGTTGCTGTCGAATCCCATCACTGAGCTGACATTTTTGCCGTCAAACTCTGGGACCTTGAAGCTGTACTCATTTGCTTTCAGGATGCTGTTGACCTGCGGTGGTGTTAGGTTGTAGCACCGCTGCGAGGATGTTTGATAGGCACGTGCCTGGCACTGTTTTATGTGCTGGCTGGCAACGGGATGAGCACATATTTGATGCCGAGATTTCAGAAAGGGGTAGAATGACGGAGAGTTATGGTGCTGGTTCGGGGATACGACAGCAGCATTACATATCTTGCCAATCTCTCTGCTGCCAATGGCTTTAAATAGCTGGAAGGTCATGGGCATGGCAGGCTCTGCGAACATTCCCAGGTCTCCAAATACACTGTAATGCACAGCAAAGCACAAAAGCATAAATGCTTAATAATCTTCTAATCAAAAAGTAAATTTCCAAAAATGTAACACCTAGTTATCAATACACTTGATAAAAAACATCTATCCATATTAATCATGAATTTAAACTTTTGTTAATCTCTACGTTTATCTATGTAAATTTAGCAATACTTTATCTAAACTAATGTGGTGCCTCGCAAAAACTCCACGAGCTGTCAATGAAAACGTTATAGATTCAGCCAGACAAATTTTACAAGGACGACCGTCCGCCTATTTTTGGCAGTGTTGAACACAGTTGACATTTGCTCCTGATCAGCCCCGTTCCGTCAAATATTTCACAAGCTCCTTCGCAACAAAATCACAAAATTACGCCTGAAGTCAGTTTTCGTAAACAGAACAAACAACTGAATCTGACGCAAAACTAAAGCGATAAAACCTGTAAGCTGCGCTGCAAGCTACGTTTAACTGCACCGAACAAACTAACGATCTGCTAAACGGCTTTAAAACACCGTCTACTAAAACTTAATACAAAAAACTAACGAAAAACCCAACGCACAGCAAAAAAAAAAAAAACGGTAACTAATTCCTTTCTACATTGACTATATTTAATTAATGAAATATGTGCAAAACAGCGAAAATGCCTTACAAAAACCCATGCAACCTAAAAATGTACAAATATACCAGACACGTCATTTGCAATAAAAGAAAAAAAACTCTGGTGTTATACAAATCCGTATTTATTTTTGAAAAGCAACTGTAATTGGCCGCTAGCTCACCAGCTAGCTAAGTGGCTACGGGCCATCGTAAGGCGCAGGGTACAGACGAGCAAAGTTGCCATATTGGTTATTTAGCTGGTAATAAGACGTTATTCACACGCCCAAGAAATACCGCGCATGGTATCCAGCCTGTGCGTAAAACCCACTTGTTAAAGGTAGTTTAACCGTAGGTTAAATGATGAGGGCAGTCCAAACATGTCAGCCAACGTCAACGCTGTCTTGGGCTCCACCGCCACGCAGATAATCCGGGCTGAGCGGACAGAAAGGCGAGGTCCGTACCTGAGCTCGGCGGGGAAGTGTGTCGGGAGTAACGCACGGAGAGGCAGGACCGACCTTACACGCCCCGCTTCTCGGATCTAGGGCCGGAGCTGTGAGATGTGCAGCAGCAGGACAGCGAAGTGTCGCCCAGCATCTCCCAGGGCAGCACTGCCTCCGTACGGGAGCCGCCTGATTGGCTCGCCGAGACACTGACACGCGAACCGGTCGGGTCATTAACCCTTTGCTGCCGGAATAATGCTACGCAGTGTCGTATTGACCGAGTCTTAACCCTTTCATGCATAGTGGTCACTACCGTGGAGAGCTGTTTAAAAGCTGTTTTCTTGTATGTGGCTTTCATAGTTCATGCATGAAAGGGTTAAAGCCGTGGAACATTCAAACAACTGGGTCACATATTTCCAGATGTCAGATAAACTCAGTTAATGTACATTTGTTTAGCCATTTAATCTAAATGACCATAGCCAAATACAAAAATTACAGTGTAAGTAAATGCCAGAATTACACGAGGAAATAGATAATTTGTGGTTCAGGAGTTCCACTCAAACACATTCTTCACATCACTGTACACAAGGCCATCATTTTGGACACAAAAAACTTGTTAAAACGTAGGCAAGGACGCCGGACCATACCAACACAAAATGCCTTTACACTAATGGTTGTTGTTGTTCATAGGCATACTTTTAATGGTCAGTTTTACAGTTTATTAATTTTAAATAATTTAATTGAAATTGAAAGGTAAAATAACTTTCAGTATCTACACACATTATACAACTGATTTAACAGTCAAGTAAAATTCACAAAAATTGCAAGTGTTTTATACACAAAACCGGTTTGTCAGGTAGTCTGTCAAGTGAAAAGCAGACACGTCACAATCCAGCTATCCACGTCAATTTACCACTGAACATATTGTAATATGGTTTGAGCAATAATTCTAAGAACTTCAAATTTCAAAACATTGTTTTAACACTTAAAAGGCATTTGTTGGAAACTTGTGACAACTGGGCAACTCGTTTACTTTGAGGAAGGCTTTGTTCTGTTTAGATTCTGATTATATGTTGAGATAAGCCTCATGGAATAAGGACTCTTTGTAACAGCCTCAACAAGTAATTTTCCAGTAGTTCATTTCATTTTTTTTTTTTTTAATTAATAAAGTATAATAAATTTTTAAAAAAATGAAGACCAATACTGTCGTCTTCAAAGTCCACACAGCTGTATTGATTTAAAATTTTAGCATGCCTACGGGGGTTCTATCTAGTTGACTTTTGACTGCAAGAGATTTGTCAAAACTGGAATTTTTGGTTCCTCTGCTCTGATGTAATCTGCCTTTAAATTTGCTTTTGTGTTTGTTTTTGTACTCACGCATTACATGCTTTGGGACACAACTTGTGAAAGACACACATGAATGTATCCAAAGTTTTTTTGTTGAAAGGACGATGGTTAGTAAGCTTTTCTTTGCTTTTTCTAACAAACTTATTTCCATACGGTGGCATGGTGGTTAGCACTGTTGCCTTGCACCTCCAGGCCTGGGGTTCAGTTCTCACCTTGGGTCTGTGTGCGTGGAGTTTGGATGTTCTCCCTGTGTAGGTTAAGTTAATTAGTGTGTCCAAATTGTGTGTGTGTGTGCGCGCCCTGTGGTGGGTTGGCGCCCCGCCCTGGGTGTCCCCTGCCCTGTGCCCTATGTGTTCTGGGATGGGCTCCAGGCTTCCCTATGACCCTCACTGTGAATAAGCGGTATAGCAGATGATTAACTGACTTATTTCCATAGGACTACATAGTACAAAGAAATACAGTATGAGGAAGTGACATGCTCTGAACAGGACACAAAGCTTATATGAATCGTGATTACATCTGAGAGGCTGCAGTGGTGCATTCTGTGTATTTATCCATGATTGTAAGGTCTTCTGATGGAACTCCTTGTGTCACATGACCCTATCCAGTCTGAACAGGTTAATGACTGTAAAAGGTAACTCTATAAGTGTCTCCCCATCCAATATTTCTAAATACAGAATTTACTGAATTTAAAATGGCCAAGTATAAAAAATATAGTTATATACACAGGAAAAAAAAAAAAAAAAAAAAACTATAAATGTGCTCTTCATGTATAGTTTCTAAAATATCCTTTAAATCACACTGACATTGAATATCCACAAACACTAGTAAGTTCCAAAAGGTTACATCTACCAATCGTTGTTTGCATTTCCAGTAATGGTTATGACATTAGGTATACGATCAGCTAACACAGATTTCCACTTCTCTGGAAGTGACGTCACAGTGACAGACAAATTTCTGGGTCTTGGGTTATAAATACACTAACTAATGAAAGTCTGTATAATATTTTATCATTTATTTATGATAAATTATATTTTTTTTAAAGATTCACAGTGTCACAGTGACCACCATAGTTAGGAGACAAACTGTCAAGGTTAACATGTTTTCAATTGAGCATTTCCTTATCAAATTTCTTAGGATTCCTCTCTATTATCTCATTGAGTTCTTTTCACAAAGAAAGATAACTGCCAACTGAAAAGTGCAGTTAAAAGTTTAACAATGTCTTTTAACACCTTTATTAGTGGTCTGTATTTACTGATAAAACACCTACACATATTTTATAAAACAGAAATTTAATACAGCAAAAATGTGAACATTGACTACCCCTTCAGGGCAGTCATGGCTAATAACATGGTAGAAAACTGTACAAGTGTATACTCTATGTAAAAATTACAATAGAAAACAGTCAAAAAGTGTTTATAAAAAAAAATCCAAATAAATAGGTTATAAAAACAGAAATGTTAACAAAACCATGGTTATTAAGGCATACTGTAATTACTTACTGTCCAAGGCAATATAAAATAGATACTATATAAGAAATCGGTCATCCACTAGTGTTTTTGCTGCCAGATTCCTCCGTCCAAAGACGTTGCGAATCAGTTTAAATACCTACAAATAATTTAAAAAAAGACTTCAATTAAAACCATTAAAATACCAAGTCAGGCCAATAGTACTGTAACATGTTGGTGTAATTTCAGAAAGTAGCATTTGTATATTATGCCCTTTAAATGTGTGCTCTGTTTATTTAAACAAACAACTTCTGGGCCTGGTTCTTATGTGTCACCATCCGGTAGGAATGTGAAGAGCTTTTGATATTTATCTATTCAGGGTGGTGACCAGAACACGATGATAGAAATCTGTTACTGGTGAAAAGTAGTATATCCATAGCAACGCTTACTGTTTGTTGCAGGTAGGTGAGAATTGAAGCCAAGACAAAATTCTGAGTGCAGATATCCACGACACAGAAGAAGAGAATGTCAAAAATGAACAGCGTGGCCTCATTTCCATAGTAAAGAACATCACTGAAGGAAAGGGATTCATCTACAGCAGGAAGGGGCAAAGCAAATCAGTCAGTGAAACATTTACGTTTTGCCAGTTATAAAAGTAAACATAGAAGGTATCACTGCTACCATTATAAAAAATGCTTTTGTCAGTTGTTTCCACAAATTCCATTCCAGACAGTTTTTCAAGAATCAGTTTATCTTTCACAATGTAGTCCATTTCCCGGTGTGCCTATGTGAAACATACATTAAGGTTAATAAATAAACATACTGGTAAAAAAAAAAAAAGGTTCAACAGTAAAAAGATAAACAATGCTAGGCAACACTGCAAAAGTATACAGTATTCTTAATACAGCTCAGTGTCCGCTTAATAAAACTCAAGTTTACAAGCAAAGAAGTGAAATCTACACAGTCTGTAAGTATTTTTTCCTCATTTCATGCATGACAGGAAGAATGTCTTACGTGGTCAATGAAAGAAGCCAGGAATCTGTTCATGGTGTGGTAAGCTTTTGTGTGCTGTTCAAACGGCCCGGCTCCTGTGTGCAAGAGTCGTGACGGCCCGTTCCTCTGTGAAGTGAAGTTTAACAGGCTGTGTGAGTGACAGAGCTGCACAGCGACAGGGAACAGTGAAGCTTCTGTTAGGCAGGTGGACAGTACTCACCCTGCTGAGTGGCTCCAGTATTCTGTCATACTGCTGCCGAAGCTTGTTAGTGATGGCCACGTGGAATGTCTGTGTGTCTGTGTTAGGCAGCAACCCTCTCTGACCACAGAGGTTTTCCTAAAGGTAGCAGGCGTCAAAATGGTTAAGTGCTTTAGGGAATCCACTTGGTTAATGTTTAATAAAGTAAAGTACTTAACCAGAACTGAGCCACTAAAACAGAGAGCTGTTCCCTGTCACCTTTCATAACATGCTACATTTCTGTCTGTGGTAACAAGAATCTAAGAAAGAGTGTTCTGACCTGCCCTACCCAACCCAGGCACACGTACACACACACACACACACACACACACACACACACACACACACACACACTGTGACCGAAAGTTTGAAGGTGCGCTACGCACTGCCTCCCTCTTCAAGTTGGCGTTCATCTCCTCCATATTGGTGTCAGCATGGCCGTGGACAGAGCGACCGTGGATGTAATAACCGAAACAGCGATGGGACAGCAGCAGGACAGAAACCTGACCAAAAGGACAAAACAAAAATTGTTCCACACAGCCATGCTCTATCAGCAACAAAATGAGGTAGAGTTCCAGACAGGTCTTACATTGCTGATAGAACACAGGTCAACAAACTGGTGCATCTTGTCTTCCACAAACCGCTCATGGATCACTGAGAAAAATATCAGCTGAAATGAGAAACACATACAAAGGTTAACAAATATCAACAGAGACATTCATAATTTAACTTTGAATATTATGAATGATTGATAGAAAACACTTGCAGTACATAAAAGAGAATTACTTTTTTATAATAAAGATGTCCTTTTGCTACCCTTTTGCTACCTCCCTCCTACCTGCAGGGCCCCAGTGACGAGCCACACAGATGTGACCACGCCATATCTAAGGATCAGGCTCCAGGGTGGGGTGTAGGCCTCAGGATCTCGTCTGAGGGTGGAGGAGGGGTCTCTCAGAGCCAAACTGGAGAAGCCCACAACCTGAAGAGAGTGGAATAAGACTGAACACAAAAGCAGGCCAGCTGTTTCAGGAAGAAAACTAACTGATGGAAAACAGTGGTGGGAGCTCTTTAGGAAGGAAAAAGCATGTGTATAGACTTTAAAGGAAAGGTTAGTTGTAGATTGTACAAATAGTAAATACTTTCAGTGAACAAAAAGCACTCAAAACTTTAATACTGAGGTTTACAGCGCGCACGCACGCATGCACGGACACGCATACGCACACACCTAATCATACCTCCAAAAAGAACAGAACAGCCACCACCTGAAAAGTGGGGTTGATTTTACGGATAGTCTGGATCTCATTCCATTCGTTGGCCACAAAATATGTCCTCCATATACTGACTGGGGATGGAGTGTTTTTAGTTTCCCCTACACCTGAAAATAAGAAACAGTGAATTTCATAAACTTCTGTACACAGGTGGACAGTGCATGGGTGACTGCTAACTATCAGTTCAGTTTAACTGTAACAGTGAAACAGCTGCCTTAGCTCCAGTCATGTCACTCCAGATAATAACAGGATATATAATAATATCCAAAACACTGCCACAGTTATACTGAAAGAGGACACAAAATATCTTTCGCCAATACTTCTTTACATGTAACTCTCTATCTCACACACACATGCATATCCAGTATAGTAATGTTCTAACACTCATACCCTCTAAGGTCTTGATGACTTTTCCTCTAGGCCTTTCCCAGTCAATTAAAAATATATCCACAGAGAGCTGATGAACCAGTTTGTGTAACAACTGGACTGCCTGGGCGATCATGAACAAAAACAGTTAGAGACATTTTCATGTTATCATCCATATGGGCTAAGAAAATACTGAGACATTTACAAAGGCAAAGAAGATTAATAATGAAAATATTATTACCTTCAATGCAAATGCACAAGCCACATATGTGACAAACTTTTCTTCCTGGTCTGGCAAGGGCAAAAGGACTGATACAAATTGCTGGGCCTGAAAAACACACAGACACACACACTCCCAATTAGCAAAACAAATCACTCAATGAACAATAAGACATGTAAAGCCAAGGTGCTACCTCTAAAAAAGAGAACTGCACCAAGAAAAAGAAAAGACAGACTTGCCTCCACTGTCTGAGGAGTATATATATACAAAAAAAGATGGAAATGAAGTGAGGTTACAGAGCATGCAAAGGGTCACCTTTAAATAGACATGCATGTGGGCCCGGCAAGCTCATCTTACCTTGTAAAAAATGAGCCAGTAGAGTCCAGTTCCCACTGTGATGACAAAGAAAACGTTGGCGAGGTCCCCGGCATAAAAGAGCAGGAACTTCATAATGGTCTGGTAATACAGGCAGACAATCAATATATATATTATCTTCAACTACACCTCTCAAACTAAGACAGGTCAGCTTCCTATACACACTGTTGAAGAATGCACATAAAGACTCTCTATGAGCAATGTCCAACCATGATCCTATAAAGTAACAGTGTTACAGGCTTTCTGTACACCCACAGGTCTTATTGGCTTCATTACATAATTACTTCAACAGAAAGTCACATCACTAGGCTCAGGGTTGGGAGCACATGTTGTGACAATGTTTCTAGTACTACAAGACTCAAGGACAGACTGAAGCCATCTTGGAGTGTACTTGCAGTGAGATCAATAAGTGGGGAGGCAATTCTCCTCTTCCAGCTGGCTGTCTTTAGAAGAGCATACAACACAGAAATTCCACCCAGGACCCCAACAGCAATCTGCAAAGCACACATTAAATCCATTTCAAGCATGGGTGTGTTGCACCAACTGCAGACTTAAAATACCTAAATCAACCATAAGCTTCAATTAATAGATACTCAACCCTCACATAGTGTATATCTGGGATTTTTTAAGTGCACAACATAGTTTAGTAGGCATGACACAAGGAGACGAGTTCTCTCTCTAAGACATTCTGTTACTTGATGACAGCTAGAAAAATCTATACAATACCCCTGCACTACATGATAAATTATTAAAGATATCAGAAAAATATGGTACTGGGAGAACCACTGTTTTTTTTTTTTTTACAATTGGTAGACTTTTAGTTATTATGACTGATAGTGGTACTTACATCGGTTTTAACTTGAGCTTCACTCTGGTCCATTTCATACTCCAGTACAAATGTTACCTGAAGTCATGAGAGATGAGGCACAGCTAAATAACTGCTTATTCATGGCAGAAAAATCAACAAGTGACAGTTTACAGATGATACAGCGGTGAAGTGGCAACTTACTGTGACAGTCTTAGTGTCAATATTAGTGACAAAAATATCAGAGTATGAGATTGACATCAAAGGTGGGTAGACTTCTCCTTTCACAGTGTTGGGCACAAGTTGAAACCTAAACAGCATCATTCACAACAATTTTGTATATTATTAACAACAGCAAAAACAACTATAAATAAAATCAACACTTAAAAAGATAAATTAAAAAAGGAAAAAAGAAAATGAGCATGTCTAAAAGAAAGATATGTATTCTTGTGAAGGGAGGGTTTCCTCTTGGACTGCTGCTGTACTCTGTACACTAGCAAAACTAAACTTATCTGAGCTTACCTTATCTTAATGCTTGTAGCCACACGTATGGCCTTTGGCTGAGAGGTCAACGAGCCTTCACGTCCGCTCAGAGCGTCTACCAGGAAGACCCGTCGGGTCAAATACCAATTGTTCATGTTGCTTCCTGAATTGCGAGACACATGTTTGGAATAAGACTGCAACTTACTGTAAACCTGAGTGTGAAAGCGATAAACTCGCTACCGAAGGTCACCTTGATTGACAAACTGTCCGTTGAACTGGACGTTGAGGTTCTGGACAGGTACAGACAAGATCTTCCGCCCTCCTCCGCTGCTGCCCTGGCTGACCTCCATGAAGACGTCATAAAACAGTGGCTCTGGGAAATCCGTTAGAAGCTTTGACAGTGAGATGACACACTGTTGTGACAAAAACAAAAAAGCATCATGCACACTCTGTCAAGACCTTGGACACGTAGGGTAGCAGAAAAAGCAAAGTCAGAAGTGAAAAGAATACTAAACCAAGAGGCCTAAAACCCAAATCCAGCTGGGTAAAACTGCAAACCAAGGGCTTTGATGAGCAACCGCATCCATGTTGAACTGACGGAACCAGAGCAACAACTGAAATTTTCAGAAATGTGTGATCATAACAATTGCTGTACTTCTAATTAGCTAAGCTTCTAATCCATGCACTCTTCTGGAGACAGGATCATTCAGAGTGAGGAATGTGCTCTGAGGCTGTGCAAAAACATCAGTTGTATTTGTTTTAAACAATGCAGTGAATACTATAAAGTGATCAGACTGCTTAAAATCAACAACCAACATATTTACCATTGATATGTAAACATGCAGTATGTCAAAGTCTCAAGTCAAGGAGATACAGCCCAGTGAATATAAGGTGAAGACCTGTTGTTATCACAAGAAAACTGTACTTACAGTTTGCTTGTAGGATGTTCCAAATGTGTATGCGGCGCTAAGTCGAGTGGCTGTGTCAGGACAGAGCTGGAAAACAAATTTATAGCTGTCTTATATTATAATAGTTTTATATTGGAATTTGATTTTCTTCACAAAAGCATTGTTACAATGAGCTCACAAGCTATAATTACCCATTTACAGTCATAAGGCTTACATGCGAATTTAATAAAACTAACATATAAAACACATCAATGAACAAAAGTTAAAAAACTAAGTTTCAGTCCCCAGTCCTTCTAGAATTTAATGATATATGCAGATATCTATAAATTAAATAAAGATTTCATATAAAATTTGTACACAAAACTGACTGAAGAGGGGTTTTCACCAGTATTTTTTGGAATATCTCACAATGCAATGAAATGAAGTACTGAGGTATGTTCATACCTGTAAATTGCCTTTTCCAATCTTTTCCCACTTTATGAAGTCTCCTCTTGCATTATAAACTGCAGCAATTAAATTGATATCCGTATTCTACAAAAAAAGTTAATATATCTAACCAGTTGTCAAATTTCTGGACAAACCATTACAGCCCTTCAAACTGATTAATGAAGAGTGATCAACGTGCTCTTCAAAATCCTGGGAACATCAGCAGGAGGAATGACTGTATAACAAGGATCCTCAGAAAATACACTGTAGTGCTACATGATCACATTCAGAAACTTGCTGACAAGAGTCAAAATTTTCTATTTTAGAAAGCAAACCCTATCAATTTATGTATTATCTGAAGCAATACAGCATCAGATTATTAGACTATCCTAAATATACTAACACTAACACTCCATTTATTAAAGTTAACCTGCAAAAGAATAAAAATGTTACAAAGTGACATGCCTCACCTTGTTGGCCCCCCTGAAGCTGAAACCTGCAGGAAGTGCTTCAGTCCTCAGAGCAGTGGAAGACAATCCAGGCTGGTCACCATAGTACAGCCAGGGCAGATTAGATCTCCTAATGTTGATCAAAAAAGAAACAAGACGGTTAGCTTTTCATTTAGCTTCAAATCAGAAAAATAAGAAATCTGGTCAGCATTAATAAACAATGAGAGCCAGCTGTGAGTCACATATCATAAGCATGGACACCAACAGGAGATGGGCTGTGAGTGCCGTATCAGTACTGTGTGAAATAAGCATGGACACTAGCAAGACATAGATTGTGAATGCTGCATCAGTGCTGCGAGCACTGTTCTGCAAATGCTACACTGGTCTTGCGAGCGCTGTTCTGCGAGTTCTACATCAGTGCTGTGCTGTGAGTATGGTTCTGTGAGTGCTGTATTAGTACTGTTTTGTGACTGCTGTGTCATAGACAAGGTCACCAGTAGGAGATGGACTGTGCGGCTCCTAATGCAGCAGTAGCTTTGAAGATGGTGTTATAGAGTCCGCAGGCGTCATTGGGTGTACCGCTGATCATGTGCATGTTCATCACACACATGTTCCCCAGGGCCTGACAGGCTGTGAGGTTGGAGAAAATCTGCAGGCATAAATAAATAAAAAATTCTGATGAACAACAATTCACGCACACATTTTCCCACATACAAAAGAATTTTTTAAGCTTGAAAATGCTAATTCCACTCTCCTCTGCTTAAATCTGCACAATAACGTGAGTTCAGATTAACATATGTTGCAAATGTTACATGGAGAAGGACTTGTATTTGCTGTACCCGAAAACCACACTTAGTGTTAACAGTATAGACTTTAGGAGAGCAATAACAGTTCCTTACCAAACATGAGAGCGCTGAAGATTGTAGGTAACTGGAGAACCATACTGACTGAACAGGAAGCGCCTACATGCAGAAGAGACCAAAGAACAAAATATTTCCTGACGTGAATTTGCTCTCTAGTGTACATCACTGTGCATTTGCAAAACTAAGGTTTGGTGCATAGATCATGGATGTGAACTTCAGTTAGGCGTTATTCTGCTGAAACCAAAAACTACATCTGAATGGTCACAAGTATGCAGATTAAAAGAGCATGCAGTTTAAACTGAATCACGTAGTATGTTTTTTTTTATGAAACAACAATGCCCTTACCAGCTGATTAAAGATTACATTTGAAGAAACTGATGTTGGCAGAGTATTTGGAGGAAAGCATAATCCTCCAACCTGTAACAGTAAATATCAAGACTTATTTCAATGAGAAAAATAAAGTCTAGTGCAGAGTTTTCAGTCATAATTGACCAATACATTGTATCTAATTTAGGACTGGCAAATTGCAGTCTTCACTGGGAACCATAATTACCTTGCTTTGATTCAGTGGCTGATAAAATGCCATACAGAATTTTTTATAATCACAATAAGCCAAATGTTTGTTGCAGGGTCTTCTATTACTTTTCAGTTGTGTCCGAAAATGGTTACAAGTAAAATTTGTATAATACAGTGCTCTCCGTTTGTCCGATATTTACAATGCAATTTTTGATTAACTCCTTAAGAAACTAAGTATAACTAAGAACTAATTTATTAATTTAAATATACATGCTTGTATCATCCATTCAGTGCGTGACAATATTTTACAATTAACATCATATCTTATTTTACTAAATATTTGACTTAGTACCTTAACACCTTCATGCCATGTCCACTGCGACTAACATCCCTATTTTAACTAATACTGTATTTAAAATCTTATTTGTGTATTACCTTTAAATTGATCATGCATATTAGTTTAGTATGCACTGTAATTCTTTAACCCCTTCAATCCTGTATGATTTGCACTGATTGAAAAAATTTTTGCAGGTTAATCTTATCCTTCTCACATCAAAATTTTCATAGTGGAATTGAGTCAAAACAGCTTAATAAAGCCAAAAAAGGCTAAGGAAATCAGCACACTTTTACTACACGAGGAGAGCCCTGCTCTGAACAAATGTGTTTTTCTGTTTCCATTGGCAACGAACAAAGACCCTGTGCAGCAAGTCTTCTGCAGCCTCTTCAGTCGTCTGCACATACTTCTGTGAGTACTTACGAATACATGTGCTGGGCCACAGTTGCATGAAAGCGATGTGTTAACGAAGGAGTCCTGACACCTGGTACACCTGAGGGACACCAGTGCAGGGCAGTCAACCAGATACAGAAAAGCTGCTGCATGTTCAGTATATTCTGCAGTTCTCAGCTTACACAGCAAGACAACACTATACCATCGTATGCGTGTCTTTGCTGAATGTCTAAATTGGCCGTCTGGAAGTGATGAATGTATACCTCAGCCTGGCTCCATCAGGGACTGTAAAAGCAGGCTCTGCTGGGTTGCAGGCTTCACATCTGCCCTCTTCCAGAAGATTTCCATTTATGTCCCTTTCCACTGGAGAGCAACGTCATCATGTTAGGCTAAAACGCACAGCCGTGTCACATAGAACTGAACTGGAGCCTCTTACTGAGCTAGCATTCTAAAGGTCAGGACAACAGTATGTAGGTCAATAATGATTTCCCACAAAAAGAAGCTGAACAAACATAAATAATAGTATCAGGCATACCAGTACCAGAAGAAAATATATCTTTGGTAAAGTAAGATGATAGGCAAAAGATTTCAGCATGGGCCATACCTAGAAAACACATAACCTGTGGTAAAACCAGTCATTAATCAAGTAAAAAACATTTACGTACCAAGTATGCTTCCTGCAGGACACTGACACGTTCCATCACTATTTAGTCCTCCAGGACAACGTATACACTCATAGCCATCCTTTGTAATGCCCTGTACACACAGCCAAAATATTTTCTAGTCACATGACAAGAACCTAATAACCACGTTAAGTGCTTTTTTTAAACTAGTACAAGATCTGATTGACTACCTGCTCTTTTGACAGCACAATGTTAATTAAAATTTTCTGTAGCAGCAGTGGACATAGTCGTTAATTAACTGTACTGGACAAGAGACCAAAAACACACACATCTTTCATCTTACAGTGATTTGAAAAAAATATCCTAGAGACATACCGGTTTGGTGTCAACTGGACATTGCTGACATGTAATCAAGGGGCCGTTACTGGAGAGCACTTTGAATCCGGTCTGGCATACACAACTAGTACCTGTGCACATAATCACACATTGCATGAATTAACGTGGAGTGCCTTCTGAGGTTTATTTACTCTGTCACTCGTTTCTCATGTAGCCTATTCATTTACTCTACACACAAGAAATAGGAAATAGAAATTCATATAAATTTGTGTTGTGCATGAAATCCATTGCAAATTGAAATGAATAGAGGATAAAGGAGATTTACATTTAGAAGTGCAATATAAGCAATTTTCATTATGCATTTAAACTGTTCAGATTCATAGTAGTGAAAAAATATTTGAAAACATACAGTGCACATAATATAATACACAACATGTCAGACTTGCAAATACCTCAATTAAGATATGATGTAACGTTAATTTGTAGTTAGTAACTGAAAGACTCACCAGATTTACTGCGTATTTGGTTTGGTCCACATTTAACACAAGATAAACTCGAAATATCAAAGAACATCTCGACACCACAGTCTGAGAGTTGCTGAAAAGGAATTGAAAACCGTTGGCAGCTGTAAATATGCGATTTCAGCAACAAAAACAAAAACAGTTTGCAAAAAAGCGCCTGAAGCGTCACCGTCGCCATGGTAAGCAGCACGGACTAAGTCCTTTTCCTGTTACCCACAATACCTCGCGCTGTTACTTCCTCTTAAAACCGCGCGCTGTAATCGCGGGATACAATACAAAATAGTGGTTGTTTACGAGGTAAGTCAGTACTGTGTTACGTACCATAATAACTTCTAAAAAAAAAAAACTAGTGTTTTAATGGTATGTTTTTATAGAATTCTTGATGTATTTTAATGTACAAATTATAACGAAGAATTACAAATAAATATGGTATGATTAAGAAAAAAACTTTTTAAAATTTTACTTTCAGGTGCAACTCACAATGGCAGTCGTACGGCTTCTGGGTTTAAATATGGAAGCAGGACCTGGAGATATTAGGAGTTTCTTCAGCGGTTTACATATACCAGAAGGTGGAGTGCATATTACTGGTGGAAGTCGTGGAGAAGCATTTATAATATTTACAGAAAAAAAAGATGGTATGCTTGCACTGCAAAGATCTGGGACGTCCCTTAAGGGATCTTGTGTGATTCTCTCTGTAAGCAGTCAAGCAGAACTCAGAGACAAAATGGCATCCTGTTTGAAAAGATGCAAATATGTGCAGAAAGCTTCTAAAAATAAAGTAGACAAAAGTGTGGTTGGTGAAATCAACCAGGATGCAGCAATGGCCCTTCTGCTCAGTTTGGTTTCAGCAGCTGGACATCTTCAGACAGAGAAGCCTACCTCACAAAAGGAGTTACCAAGAGTGGATAGTCGGCATGTGTTCTCATCAACATCTGATTGCTTTGAAACTCCTCCAGTGACACATCTGCAGAGGATGCCACCAAAGCCAAGACTGAACACACGTTATTTAAGTGTAAGAGGACTTTCCAGTTCTGTCACAAAACATGACATTTCCTGCTTTTTTAAAGGGCTTCAGGTTAGAGAAGTTATTGTAAATGCTAAAATTGGGGAAAACCGTGGATGTTTGGTCAAGTTTAGTAGTGAGCGTGATGCATTTGAGGGGTTAAAGTATAATGGACAAAACATGGGATCTTTTTGTGTTGAAGTAAAGGAGGCCACAGAAGACGCCTGGTTTAATGCTGTCAGTGCTTGTGAATTGATCAGGTGCCAAAGGGAAATATCCAGGGAGAAACATCCAGTGGATCGGTCACGGTCAAGGTCACCATTAAGGTGGAAGTCAAACTTTATCCCATCCAGTAATGAATACTGTGTAATGGTGCAAAATTTGAATCCTAGAACTACAAAAACAGAGATCAAACACATTTTTGGATGCATGCACATTCCAAACAGCAAGGTGTTGCATTTGCTTCACATGACAGGTGAAAGGACAGACACGGCGTTCCTTATATTTGACCGTAAGGACGATTACATATCTGCGCTGAAACTTGACAGATGCAGCACGTCCTCCCGGGTTTTACGTGTTTCAGCCATTACAAAAGGAGAAATGATGGCAATGTTGAAGAGCAGCAAAGCAGTTCCTTCAACATCTGTTGAAACAGACAGAGGAGACCAACTAAGAAGGAAACCTTATCCTCCACAATCATATGTGTACATGAGAAATCTTCCAGCAGATGTTCGAAAGATTGAAATAAAGGATTTCTTTAGAAGGTTTTCGATTTCAGAAGACTGCATCCATTTGCTTTGTGACAGTCAAGGCAACGGGATTGGTGAAGCTGTAGTGAGATTTGAATCAGTGGAGTTGGCTAAAAGGGCACAGTGTAAAACTGGGAAAGTTTTTCTTGGGACCCAGGTCTTGCTGAGCCATATAACGGAGCAACAGATGGACAACTTGTTAAAGAAGATTTGAGGAGAAGTCCTTTTATTTGTATTACAATTTTGTTCTGCAGCTGTTATCACTTTCTACAAAGACAAGACAGATGGATATTTTGCTGAAACAATTCAACTTGCGTATTAAAGTGACAGTTATGTCATGGAAAGAGATCTTCCCACTCTCACTAAAGCTTTTTTCCTTTACAAACATTTTCCAGTGTCACAACTGTTCAAGCAGGTAAATGTACTTTTTTTTTTTTTTTTTTTTTTGTCCCCCCAATATCCATGTGTAAGTGGAAGGATGAAGAAATCTGTGGCTCTACTTTAAACCTTTTTAAATAACTTTTTTGGCAGAGATCTTTAGTACTTTTCCTTCTGAATGCTTCGTGATTTAAACAAATGTAAATGGCTTCAGATTAAAAAAAAAAAATTTTAAGTATGTACTTTGACATTTTGTAGTTCTTATGGCATGGTCTAACTAAAATATCACTACTGCTTCTGGTGTGTTACTTGTACTCTTCAAGAAAGGGCAAGTTCTCCAACAGAAATTCATATTACACATGTATCCACTCCTGAACATTCTATACAAAGCAGAACAAGTTCATAGTGGAAAGTGACCCAAAGTGTAAAAAGCTAGGAGACCCCTGGAAAAAAGTTTGACTTCTACATGCAATCAGGAGTGCTCTGAGGCAAAAAAAAAAATTGAAGAAAAAAAATCCCCTTTATTATGGGTTAACATAATTCAGCCAGTCATATTGCTTATAATCCAAACAGAGCAGATTTAATGCAATTTAGCACCAAGTTTAAAAACTTGTAAGATTTTTTAGAACTAAATGTAAAGAACAAATTCTAAAAATGTTTTTGAAGTTAATGTTTATCAGTTCACTTGGCCACCATGTCAGAACCCAATGTCAAATTTAGTCACATTTACTAATTTCCTTTTTGTAAATTTTGATGATTGTATTTTACTGAAATGTAGCATCCAATGTTGCATAATCACTAACTCTAAGGATAAAATGACAATCGCAACTCATCCATAGAGATTCATACATTCTGAAAAGGTGTTCGTTGTTTTTGTGTTCGCCCACTATTGGTCACATGGCTCCCATTTTCTCTATTTCTCTTTCCACCACTGTTTGCACTTGAATTTACACCAATCTTGTAAATGGGACAGATGGAGTGGGAAGAGCAGAAGTTTGATAAGTGGAAAATTTTCATCCTTGAGTTAGTGAAAATACAATTTTTGCTTTGAGTCCTGACACTAGTAATTGCAAACAGTAAAATTATTTCCTTTATATACTGTTTACACAATTTCAACATGTTTAATTTACAAATAAGTAGACGATATATAAATCAGTCATGCAAACCATGTACGTTTAACAAAAAATGTTAAACAGCCTTTTCTTCAATACAATATTACACATTTGCAACCTTGGATAAAAACAATATAGTATTGAACCTTTATTGAAATTGACAGTTGTCAAGTGAAACAGGAAATAATTCACTTCATCTAGAAAATGTAAAACCCCACTTTAATATTTATACGCATCCAAATCTCAAATATTAACTACATAACACTGTCAAATTGAAGTTTATAGAATAAGATTAACAGAACTTGGAAATTTTTTAATTTAATGGGAGTTCCCTCTGTCTAAAAGACATTTTCACTTTGTCAAGTTTATTTGTACAACTGAAAGACAAACATTCATTACAACACCCTTGTGGGGGGGGGGGTCTGAACTTTCTTAGGGATTGTAATTGCACAAGTATTCCAGTAAACTGATTGGTCCAAAACATTTAAAGCAAAA
>JABJVR010000106.1:5074535-5103585 GCA_025773905.1 Chitala chitala | reverse complement strand
CCCCCCCCCCCCCCCCCCCCCCCCCCCCCCCCCCCCCCCCCCCCCCCCCCCCCCCCCCCCCCCCCCCCCCCGGGAGATAAAGACTTTCCAAGTTGGACAATGACACACCAAGGAGAAATGGACCAAAGTATCTGAAAAGCATACATCGTCTGGTATGGACAGGAACTCAGTTGTAGAATCTGTTTGAGCCTTTGAGGGGGGGAAAAAACGCACTCAACATTTGGATATCACATACCAATTATCAAAAATTAAAACATTACATCCATTACCAAAAATACATTACTTTTTAATGCTATACTGCATACATAGTGACAATATAAACTGCAATAAAAAAACCTGAGGTATAATTTGCTTAGCAACTTCATGTGTTTACATTAAAAGAAACCAACAGTCAAATATACCTGAAAGACCTCCAGAGAACCGGTCACCTCCACTCCGAGGGCCAAAGTTAATGGAATTCACAGCATTCATGGAACCCATGGAGCTCACTGAATTCATGGGGGTGGAGTTCTTTAAACCGGGCCCCTGAAGCAAACCAAAATACCATAAATTTTATTATACCAATGACACAGCAATTTAGCTTCTGCATTGGTAAAGATTTGTATAACCAACTGGATCACAATGTTCTGACTAGACAGGTATCTGGAATGATGAGTGCATGGAATGTAACATTTTAGATAAGCATTTCCTCCTTTCTCACAAGAATATTCTTTGTTAACTTTGTTTTGTTCACTGGCCTTGATGCTAATAAGGGGACATTTTTTATTCTGCATTACAACTGCCTTGTCATCGGCTAATACCCACACATGCCAAACTACTGAACGTCTAACAAAAGCTATACATTTTAATGTCTTCTGTCTTTGACCCTCCTCACAAGATTTTAAACACACACAAGTACACTTATAAAACCAGAATTTGTTTTAATCCTCCTATTAACTGTTGTAAAAATTAAGATTTGAAGTACAAATTGGTAGAGAAGTCCAAGTAGTTAAACCATTTCCAGGGTGTGACTTACTGACGACACACTTCTCAGGCGGTATTCCATCAGCACGTCTGTCAGCTTCTGCGTTACCTTCAGTACAATTTGGGCATCATTCTCGTTTTCGATACGAAAGGTATCCTGAAAAACAATGAGTTTATAGGAGAAACATTATGCAGAACAAATATTTAATGATTTTGTACTTAAATGTCCAGTGTGTAGTGCATGAAACCATACCAGGTATTTTAACAGGGTGGTAGGGAGGCTGTTGCTCTCAGGGCCTTTGGGAATACCCGGCATCATCCTGTCATTGGAGCTACCAAGTTGATTGTTCTGGAAGTCATCTGGGTAGCGGCGGCCAGGGACAATGCCGCGTGGGCCCACACCAAACCCTTCGCCACCCATCCTCATGGGCCCATCATCTGGGAACCGCCTCATTTCCATGTCTCCTTCCCGCATCTTGATACCCATTTCATCTCCTGGCATCCGCATAGGCATGGTGCCCGGGAAAGGGCGCCCAAGGCCTATCCCAATGTTGTTGTGTGGCATGGGCATGCCTTCAGGGAAGCCGCCACCAGCGCCTCCACCGTCCCCACCCATGGGCATATTTGAAGGGAACCTTCGCATTGGCATGCCCACGGGGAAGTCAAGGGGCATTGTTCGAGGAGGGAAATTACCAGGAAACATCCCTTCTGGAAACCCTCTTGGGAACCTGGAATCTGTTAAAATGATACCATCACTGACAGACCAAACACACACATGCAACATTACACACAAAAGCACAGTTCACCAGAATTTAGTTTTAAATTGTATGCATATTATAGATATAATGTTCTAGTCCCAGGTCTATTTTACCCATGTGCTGCTCTCCAACACACCCTCTTGAAGGAAACACATTAATAGAAAGTCACAAACCTATTCCTGGACCCATCTTTGTTTTCACCATTGCAGATGCTGGAAAGAAAAAAAAATAAAAAATCCAGGAAGAGCTCTTCAAAAGGCACAATGTAGATCCAAGATTCAGTACCACAACAGTATTGCAAAAATAATAAAATAAAAATAGAGTGAAGACTCACGCATTCCTTGAAAGTAAGGCACCTCAAAAGGCTCTTTTAGCACAACCTAAGAAGTAAGAAGAGGTTAACGCTGTACCAAGCAGAGAGAGAAGTTGCAGTTAAAAGCAGCAGCAGCACTCACCTTAATTTTTCCTCTTCCCTCTGCCTTCTCCACCTCAGCAGCAGTCTCCTTAATGGCTCTACGAATTGAAGGATCCTTGGTTGCAGTCTCCTCTTCATGAGGTATCTTGTCAGGGTGGTACTTTTTCTGCATAGGATGCAAAAACTACATTCGGGCTACAAACCATCACAGTGTACAATGTTTAAAACAACTCATTTGTTCATTATGGGGGGGAGGAATCAGCAAGTACAAGTTTTTCACCTGCAAGCTGTCTTATCAGTGTGATTAACACATGTATGATTACTCCGTACCTGAATAAATAGTTATCAAAGTTCTCCATTACAGTTTCTGATCCCAGTAAGAAAAGATGGATAAGCATACCAGATATTTGAAGCAGTGTTTCCAGCCATTGATGTGCGCACATATCTCATTCTGTAGACGCTGAACCTTGCACAGCTTGCACAGGTAGTGTGGGGGAACAGACTTACTGGGACTTCGATACTCCCACACAAACTGGAGACCTGTAATGTTGGATTAAATCAGGGGACACCCACAGGGCAGGACAAACATTAATAAAATTCTTTTAGCAGGAAGAGATGAGTACACACGACTGGGAAGTTCAGAACACTGCCACTCACCAATCACAGGGTCTGTAACTGTTT
Source organism: Chitala chitala (assembly GCA_025773905.1). Lineage (NCBI taxonomy): Eukaryota > Metazoa > Chordata > Actinopteri > Osteoglossiformes > Notopteridae > Chitala > Chitala chitala. Next base: position 5,100,768 of record JABJVR010000106.1, on the reverse strand, counting down.
TCAGCTTTTTCTCCAAAGATGGCATGGTTTGGATGGATCCGTTTTTAGCCGTGAACACTAAGGAACATGCAAATTAATGGTCAGTTTGTACTACACCGAATGGTCTTTATGGGGGCCAGGCGTACTCGTCCACCAAAAAAGGTTAAGAGTACAATTACAACACCAGGATACTATACCTTGATCTGGTGGCTCAAAAGCTATAGAATGTTTGGGGGAAAAAAAAAATTCACATCCTTCTGGCAGTGTAAGACCACCAGTAGTGTCTCAACTCACTGTGGACTCGTCTGGTTACAGAAACGGAACAGGTATAACATGCCACATACCGCTGCCTTCTGCCTTGCTTTGGAACAAAGCCCTTGACAGAACAAACAACATAAAACACTCTGATGGTGAGACAGCTGTCACCAACAGTGTGTTTGTGAACACAGCACTTGCTGTGCTGGACATGATGCCAAGCCCTGACCAGGCTCTTCTTTGTCCAGCCACAGCTGTCAATGTCCACCTGAACCAACTCTCCCAGCCCACTATAAGTGTTCTAGTGAAGTAGTTAAGGTCCAAAATAAAAAGAAAACTATAGATTACCAATAATTTCCCTCTGCATGTTGTGTGGTCCTCACAGAACCAACTGGCACCTGTGGGGTTACCTTACGCAAGGCAGCAAAATATGCTAACCCTATCACCAGGTTACCCTTTCACAGAATGTGCCAGAAACTTCTCTTGGTGCAAAATGCACCAACCACACAAGACACCAATAATTCTTGAAGGCCACTCGAGTTTGACCTTTAAAAAAAAAAAAAAAAAAAAACCCGAAACAGCTTCATAACCCATTTTCTGTAGTGTCCACCATTGTTCTGTGTCTCTGAACAGGAACAACTCAAATTGACTGTAACTGGAACGTGGGATGAGCAATACTCATACCAACAACACGCATGGTGGGTGGCACCTGGTTTGACAGCCATCTGAAGGCATCCTTGCACACAGCAGCACAGAACGGACATGAAAAGGTCACTGTAACATTTTTTACACTGACCCTGAAGCTACATTTTTAAGTAGAAGGAGGCTTTCATTCAACCAGGTCACCGCCTGCTACCAAATGGTGGACAGCAAAGGGTAAACTTCAGAACAAAGTGAAGACACTGAACAGCAGCCGTTTTTTGTTCAACAGTTCTGCTACGGGACAGTGATTAACTTACCTATGTCACCAAGCTGCTGCTTTTTCTGTCAAAGGACGCATTATATATGGTCATAAGGAGAGAGAGACAACAGTCGTTAGTGAGAAACATCTGGGGAGCAAGGCATCTCCTGCACCTCCCCATACCACAGAGACCCTGAGTGACATCTGTCATCTCAGGATCTGATGATAAAAACGTCCAATCAGTCCAGTCCTTAACGACCTCCATCAAAACTTCAATAACTATAAAACAAGTATTTTGATTCCTTTCTATGTACTGCCTTTCAAAACTCCATTCACACATAAGGCCACTTGTTCAGTTTCATAATACAGTCATGTGGGTTACTGCTAATAACCTTCATAACCCACTAAAAAAAAAAAAAAAAAGACCACCATGGTCAGAACATTTATTCATTAAGAAGACGCTTTTAATCAAAGCGACTTACATCTGACAAACACGTTACAGCGATATTGATTCTCTGCATTTAACCCATCCCTTGGCAGAGCAGTGGGCAGCCACATGTGGCACCCAGGGAGCTAGCATTTGAGTGTCTTGCTCAAGGACACACCTGACAGCTGGGCTGGGATATGAACCGGGAGGCTTCTGCATCCCAGCCTGATGTTCTACCCATTGAGCCACAAGAACTGTAGTCTGGGTGATATGCACATTAAAAATGCTTTTGGGATATAATATTCTTGACATATCACCAAATATTTGTGCTATGCTCTGAAACCTTTGTCTTCTCATAAACTTCATTCTATGTGAAAGAATTAAGGGTTCAGAGCCAATAGCACACTAAAGGCAAGTCATCTCCCATTACAACAAATGGGAGAAAGGCTAATTTTAAACACCACTGTAAGCTCTACTCAAAAAATCCAATTATAATTTGAAATGGTTACATTTTTCACCAAATATTGGAGAAATAGAGCTTACAGCTTTAGGTGTAATGTTTAAGATGTTTTACTCTAACAACAATAACAAAATGTAGTTATTATGCACTTAAGGGGGAAAAGTGCATTTTATGAAAGAAAGAAAAAAAGGATCATTCAAATCACAAAAATCTGCTGTTGAAAATTGTACATTGCCTTCAGCAGGCAATGAGCTAAACCCCCTCCTGTGGGGATTGCTGCAAAAGTCTTGAGCAAAAGCCTTTGAGGTGAGGTCATTTCCATGTCCAATGTATTAAAAAAAAAAAAAAAAAAGTCCCTGAAGTTTCAGGCTGACCTGAGTTTGTCCAGCCATAACAGCCACCAATACATCAGCAGGACGCCTGTTCTATATAAAACCACTCTGTCAGTGGTGAACAGGGGTGCCTGCAGAAAGTTTTCAGTAAGGTGGCCAATAATTTAAATGAGGTATGGATGTAGTCAAAAATTTCCAAAGTGCACAAGTGTGTTCCAGGGCAGAGGAGGAGTGTGCAGATGAATGTTTCCAAACTGTGATCTTCTTGATGTGGGGGGGGGGGGTTCCAAGCTTTCGCGGTACCCTAGGCGGTGAAGCCCACACATCGCCACTGTGCTACGGAAGGCAACTAGAAAGTTGAAACCTAAAACTCAAATTTATGTGCAACATGCATTTTATACGTATCTTACACGGTTGACTAAAGTCCAACATTTAAACACCTGAAAATATTAAAATCGGCTAAGTAAAAACGTGCAGTAGGTTTGATTGATACATTCAAAGCAACTAACATTTTGCAAATGTCGTTTCTAGCTTAAATGCTCTGTAGTAATATCAAAAAGAAAACATCCAGAAGGCTAAATTAACCTCAAGATGTATGGCCATTTTAAACACTTGTATGAATATACGCAACGCTTATATTTGTACTGTGTCAAATTATGCTTATATTTCTAATAAATCAGAAAACTACGTTAAATCCGAAGACTTAATTCTTGGTCGACTTACTTTTATACCACTGTTCTTCATTTTCTTTGCTGGAGGGGGCGCGTCACCTTCCATTCTGAGAAGCAGGGCCGCGCGTTTAAAAAAGAAAACCACATGTACACTGACTTTTAAACATCACACACTTTAAATGTTAATACATAGATGTTCAATTTCTACTATGACCGATAAAAGAATTTATTACAGATGAAAAGCGAGAGTCTATATGTCCAGAAACAGCCTAATGTTTAATCTTAATGCTGAAAGGTTGTTACAGTTTACAAGAAAGCTGCCTAGTAACTACCGCTGCAGTATTTTACACGGGGGAAATGAGGGACTAAAAATCCGAGTAGGCTCACATTGGAAAAGGCTCAGATTCGCACTTAGACGTATTCCCATTTACCTTGTATCTGTATTTCACCGACTCAAACTTCGCAAAACGGTAAATAGAAGTTGCGTTCCACAACACACCAGAGTCGTCCGCACAAGCAGCTACCCGTGAATAGTATCGACGCTCTAATTACGCATTTCCGGATTTAATTCTCGCGATGCTACCGAAACTGCTCGAGAACGATGAGAGTTGAAGAGCTGTAACGTGTAACGACTAGTTGCAATTGTTTGTTAATAATAATAATAATAATAATAAACATAATAAACAATAACTGTTTTTTTTGTTATAGTCAAATATTTTACATGAAAAATTTCAGCACAGTAGGTCTTTTATTGGCACTTCAACGTTGAAAACTAAGGTTAATATTAACACTACTAGTTACTTGACCTGAATTACTGCTTTATCTTACTCGTATAGTACTAAACAAGCCGAACCATGATATGGCATATATCACTTCATATTTTGTGTCTTACAAATAGTTATTGAAGAAAATATGGTTGGACTTAATCTAAAAATACTTTTTAGTAAAAACAGTTACTCCAAACACATGAGAGACTGTAAGTTATATTTAGTATATAATGTTTTATTGTTATTTTTGAATTTCCCAAGAGAATGTTATATTTAGAATGATCAATATAACAATAACTCGTCACAAAACTGCTGCCAACACGTGTGAGTTCTGTTAGCGTAAATCAACGACGTATCCTATTGTCAATTTAAGGAAAACCACACAACCATTGATACAACATGAAAATTTCCAGCACTGGGTTGAAAGTCATATTCGAACCCACAACGTTGAGTCGGGGTGGGGGCGCATTAGAAACAGAACATATTTAAAATATTATAATATAAAATATTTCAAATACAAAGAGCTACTTTAAATTATTGTCATCCTATTTTGACCTTTGTTTCACCGAAATAAAAGTCCACATTATCTCCATACAGACTTGGTAGAATCTTTCTGTTAGTACCAAATTATGAATACACTTGACAACTTTCTAATGTACCTAATGTCTTACCGGCAGGCGTTAGGGCAGCCCATTGAGCCATACGAGGACCCTTTTTTTGTACACAAGTTGGTTGCGCGAAATCGTGTATGAAATATAGTGTGAACAGTAGACGTAAGATTTTTATAGATAATAGAGCACCCAAGTAAGTGATTAACTTTGAATCAAGTCGCGGATGTGGAAAAAAAACGTATAAACCTGGTTATTTTCGTTTTGTTGTCTGTACGATTAGCCAGCTATTGAGTATGTAGTTAGCATAAGAAGCATGCAATCCATTGATATTAGCATTTAGCTTTGTTTTACATACAGGTGTTTTCATCCTTGCACATGTCGTATTTGCAAATATTAAAATGGCACGGCTAACAGAAAGTACTAGGACTTAAGTGTTCATTTATTTTCGAAGAAATTTTTCGTTTCCAGTAAAATTTGTACAAAAAAAATCAAGCTTGTCACGTTACCTTTCAGGTACTGAGCATGACCAAGAAGAGGAAGAGACAGGATGATTTTCAAAAGGTTAAACTTAAGATTGGCAAAAAGAAACCTAAACCCGACAACGTAACCAATGTCAACTTCAGAACAAAAGGCATCCGGCTACCCGATCAACTGAAAAGGGATGAAACTGGACCGACCACCCACCGACAACTCACCATCAAGGTAGGAGCTACACAGCTGGTTTTAGGGAGCAAATTTGTACACGTTTCTATTTAAAACGTTTTCAGTCTAACTCAAAGTTTACCTTTTTAGTCTTTTGTAGCGTAATGCAGATTTGGCTAAACAGGCTTCAAAAATAACATGATTGTCCTTAAGGTTTTGTGTGAAACGAGTAGTATCAGCTTTTTCTTCCGAAGGAGACGTTATGATTACATAGTGTAGACACTCAGTGTAGAATAAATAACTGGGATAAAGAGTGCTCTTGCTGACCAGCTCTCAAACTCTCTTTTAGGATCTTCTGTCCCAGCTGCACCACTACAGTGGTGGGGTGAAACAGAGTGCCCTGGTGGGGCTCCGTGAGTTGCTGTGCCAGCACCCTCACCTTTTGGAGCAGCATCTGTCAAGCGTGCTAAGCGAGGCGGCCGCCGTGTTTGCAGACAAAGACCCAGGCGTGCGTAGCGCTGCCGTGCGTCTGCTCCGCTTTGTGGCGCAGTGCGTTCCCGCAGAGTGTGCTGCCCCATTCTTCCCACTGCTGAGTGCCCACCTAACCTGTGCCATGACACACATAGCTGAAGGCATCCAGGAAGACGCGTTGCGTGTGCTTGACATCCTGTTGGAGCATTACCCCACCCTGCTCCTGGCCCGCTCAGCCGTGCTGCTCAGGAACTTCCTGGAGCTCATCTCCCAGCGTCGCGCACCTCGGGCTGGCAAGGGCGTGGAGCAGAGCAAGGCGGGTGGCTGGGCCTTGACTGTGCACCCAGGCCGCACAGTCACCGGTCAGCGGTGGCGTCTCACTGTGCTCGTAAGGTAAGAGGCTCCACTTCCTGTTTGTGGTTAGATTAAGGATTGTTACTGTAAATACTGGAAAGAGGAATTCTGAACAGAAATCTTTCAGCAGAATATTACATCACAGTCTTATAAATCACAGTTTTATACATCTGAATAATTTGACATTAAAAAATGTAGGCGATTTAAAAGGGCGTGGGGATTGTACAGTGTGCATGAGTTAATGAGGGTGGTCTCATTTCCGCTCACATTTCAAAGACATACAATAAACTGTAAACTCCAAAGTGCTCTAGTAGTGTGTGTGTGAGAGAATGCGCACGTGCACATACATATACTGTGTTGGGGTTGTATCATGATTGGACCGTAACTCACCTCACACACTGTGGTACCTGACATACATTCCAGTCCCTCACAAACCCTGGAAAAGCAGCTTTGTGCAGTGAATGAAAATAATTATTCAGCTAACATATTTTGACAGAGGGTTTTTGGTGGAACTTGAACCAGTATTGTTTTGGTCAGGAGGAACTTAACACTATTTGAATAACTCCCATAGCATGGAATAACTCCCATAGCATGCTCAAGTCCAAATTGTTCTACCTGCTGATGTTAATGCTAATAGTTAATAGTAGCTGGCGTAGCCATTAGCTGATTTTTGGAGTTGGTTGTGAAGCACCACTGCTTTTAGCTGTGCATTTCCCTTTCAGGCTGAGCTGTTTCCTCAAGGCCGTGGTGGATGAGAGGCCCATGGAGGAGAAGGCTGTTTCTGGGCACGTGCTGGACGCTGAAGGGAAAGAGCAGGGCATTGTCACACCTCTGGAGGTCACCTGGGACGAGCATACATTTGGGAAGGGTGGCTTGCAGGTGTTTGAGAACTCAGGGGCCTCACCCCCTCCGCCTTCATCTTTCCGACTCAGGTGTGTGTTCCAGGAGCCAGATTGGACATTTTTGACTGCATTAACATCTCACGTCAGGAAAGAAAATGCATTATATTGTTATTTTCCTGGAGAGAGATCACTGTTTTTTAGACTGTTGCTACCTGTGTACTATCTGCTTGCTTTAAGTTGTAGCACTAATGTTACTAGGGTAAAATATTAGTAGTACAAAAAGCGAAATGGCTCAAAATGTTTTTATTAAAGAATACAAAAAGCTACAACAGAAAATTGTTCTGTTACCAATTACCATGTTTACATTGCTCAAAGTTTTCAAAAAAAGCTCAGTGACATTAATGTAATAAAACCACAAGAAATCCTTTTGTCACTGCTGGGTAAAATGTCAACTGTGTCCTCGGGTGTGCTAGCCCTGATGTTAAGTGGTGCAACACTGCATGAAGAAAGGGGCTTTTAATTTCTTTTATCCCAGACTGGACCTGCAGTTTCTGCAGATGTGAACCCGCGATTTATCTTGGCTATTTTAGATTTAGTATGTGAAAACCCTATGGTGCTGCTCTGGTCTGTTATCTAGGGTACTGTAACACTGCCACAGGTAGAATTTCCTTTGTTCTGATTCACTCATGTGATTATTTACAATATAACAATCACCCATGCAAGTACAGTATTATTTATCTTTCCACAGAAAATGTTTTCATTGCAAAAGCTATTAAAATCTGTCACACTGTAAAAGCCCTGTTTCATCTTCTAGTTCTGTACTTGGGTTTTTGTCTTTTCTTGACATGGCTACATAATTTATAGCCTAATTTCTTTTGATGTTCATTCAAGGCCAGATACAGAACCTGGGGCTGGAGTTGTGGATGGTCTGGCTTCAGCTGAGATGGTGAGAAGCTTTGCATCCACTCTTGTGCCTCTGCTGCTTGGGGCATGGGTGGAGGCATCGACGAGTGAACAAGGCAAAACGGACAGTGGCCATCTGCTCAGTCCCGAGTCTATGTCACTCATGTATCAGGTTCTTACCATACTTCAGCTCTTGCGCAAACTAGCTCCACAGCGCCACCACCAGGAGGAACTGGTAAGTTAGTGGAAAAATATCAGATTTTGGTGGCAGTTGATAAAATTATGCCAATGAATATTAGATTTATTACTTGGAATGGCAAATGTAAGGCATTTCACTTAGGTGAAACTAAATGTGCGCCATCTGCTGTGTTACATGCAGAAAAATATTGGCATTTAGCAGTAGCATGCTTAAAATTTTCAGACTGAGGAAGTGACTCAGATATCCTGAGTAATGATTTTAAGAGGTTCTTCAACCAGCAAGAGGTGGGGAGCAGTTTTTTAAAAAGGAGGCGATCCATAGGGGTGGTAATTAGGTAACTTAGTGGTGATTTGGATCGTGTTTCTGAATCAAACCATGTCCTGATACCTGTTTTTGTGCTCTTAGGATGCCTGGTTCCGAAGTACCTATCTGAATGACTTCAGGCACCACTTCATGAAGAATTTCCCGTATGACCTGCTTGAGGTTGCTAAGCACAAGAAGAAGAGTGACAACAAGAGGTGGGTTAGACAGTGGTGCTGTTGGCAGTTATGTTGTATGTGCACCTTATATCACTGCACTCGGCTGCCTCCTCATGGCAGATTTGCTGATAACGATGTCATTGGAAATACTGTGGGTTGTATAGGAACTGATGATGATGAATCTTCTTGTACAGGAACAAGCAGCAGCAGGCGCAAGGGACAGCAGCAGTGGGCGGGCCTGCTGTGGAGCCTCTGTCGTTGAACATCACGCTGTGCCAGGTGATGGTGTCGCTGAGCACAAAGACGCATGGCGGTCATGACGCTGACTGGCTGGGGCCCATCCGGACCTTTGTCAAGGAGACGCTGTCTGGGGGCAGCAGACTGAGCTCCAAGCACCTGGCCTCTTTGCTGGAGGTCGTGTGGCAGCTGGTGCTCACCTACAGGAGCAGAGGTGAGCCTTTTTTGTGCTGTTCCTTTTCCAAGCAGAGATGCCATTGAACTGGGCTCAGTTTAGAGCAGGGCCTTTGTTACAGTTTCAGACCTTGGGTTCCTCCAGTGCCTTGAACTGGCAGCCTTTTTACTTGCAAGTTCCTGCTCTTGCGTGCATGTGCGTGTGGTGTGCCAGTGTTGATGGTGAGTGCAGCGCTGCACTCGCTGGCTGTGAGGAGATGTGGGTCCGACCCCAAGTGTTGGTGCTCCATAGCGGTGACAGAAGAGTTGCTGCATGCGGTGAACGTGCAGTACCAGCAGAGGAACCTGACGCTGCCCGTTCGTATGCTGCTGCTGCGCTTCTTCAGCCGCCTCTATCTGCAGGAGCACCAGGGCCAGCCACACATCGCCAGGTACCCACACCCACCCCCTGTACTGCACACATCCAGTACCCACATGCTACGGACCCAACCCTGTCTTTACTTATGGCTAACTGCAACACAGTTGTGTTGTACCTGCTCATATAGGCCGACTGTAAGGAATAATATGTGTCCCTCTCCCAGCCAGCCTTCACCTGACCCTCTTTCTAAAATTCTCTCCAGGAGCAAGGTGCTATCCCGTTGGCTAGCCTCCCTGCCTCTGCAGCTAGTGCAGCTGGGATCACGGAACCCGCGTCTCTCTGCGCAGCTGCTGCAGACCATGCAGGCGGCTGCTGCCTGGAAGAACAAAGACCTATTGCAGAGCTTGCAAGCGCAGGCCTGTGGACTCTACGGTGAGTCACTGGGCTAAAACTCTCATCTGGTGTGAATATATGATGTAGACCTATGCAAATGTTCCTTTTTCAGGGTTTTTTTATGAAATAGGAATAGTTTGAATCACAACAATTAGTTAGACTTTAGATGGATGTTCCTCTTGTGCGTAACTTAACATGTTTCTTTCATGAATGAGTGTTTGAGTGTGACGGTGTCTTTGTGCCCTTGGTTTGTCCTGCTTCAGCTGGGGAACATTTCTGATTTTGTAATCAAGGAAAAAAAAGGTAGAGTGAATGGTGTTGGATGTTAGGGATTGGACTTTATTGATACTAGTGCCATTATCAATTCTGCTTATTGTACCGATTTTCTGTAAATTCCCTTATTGATTTCGGGTCAGTTTTCTGTATGGGAAAAATATTGTAGGCCTGCACAGGTTTTCAGCGTCAATGCAGCTATTTCATTATCTCTGAGTTAGAGCACAGTGTAGAATGTCTGCCTAATAACATTTGAACGTGTTAAGAAAAATGCATACTGTACTTTTTTGGACATGGATTATATATAGCCTATTATATATAATCTGTACAATAGGCAATATCTAGAAAAAAATTGCATAGTCTGTGTCTGCTTTGCTGTACAAAAACTGACACAAAACTAACCTCTAGGAAAGCATGTAACCTTCCAAAATTCAGGTGGTTCTATTGTTTAGACAGGATGTAAACCTATAACTACAAATTTTGGGAGTGCACAGTGACACTTGTTCAAGATTTATTCAGTCATTTTCCCTCCCTGTGCAGCAAGCGTGAAGGGGTCTTGCTCTCTGGGATCTGATGGGCAAGTTCAGCTGCTGGCTGTAGCTTCAGAACTATTATCATGGATGACATGAGAGAATTTTTATATGACATTGTTTTCATTTCGGTCTTCTTGGTCCAAGGAAAAGTCTGCTGACTCTGCATGTGTGACGCTAATGTTATAGTGCAGGAAGTTTACCCTCAGTGACAGACGTGCTGGTTGGTTAGCGGCTGTCTTTTCTCAGTTTAAACAGAGAAAAAAGCCGTAACATCTCAAATATTGCACACGTAGGCAAATTTGATTTGATAAGTATTTTCAGTGTAGAAAATGCTGCACTGCCTGCACACACTGAAACAGCAAGGACTTTCAGAATAAACATTTTACATATTACATTTCCCAAAGTAACCAGGCTTACCTTTCCTTTTTGTGCTGTTCCTTTGTGTTGTTGGCTTACCTGTCCTTTTTTGTGCTGTTCCTTTGTGTTGTTGGCTTACCTGTCCTTTTTTGTGCTGTCCTGTTGACTTACCTGTCCTTTTTTGTGCTTTTTCTCTCCTGTTGACGTGCACATTCTCATTTTACCTGGATTCACTGCAGCCTTTCACACCACTTGCTGTTTTTGTCACGAGCCCGGTTGCCACAGCATATATCCAAGTAGTCATCATTTAAAATAGTTTTCAAGTGCTTTTTGTACTTTATAGTAGTTGGATCTATAGATAATTATAGAGCAAATGACAGACTGAGCCAATATAGTGTGTGCGTTTGAGCGATCATCAGCACTGGCAACAGCGATGTCATATGAACAGTGTTAGAACGCTTAACTCACTAATCATTCTGCCCATCAGGTGGTCTGTTGGTGAGATCTGCCATGCCCGACACCATTTGTGATGGGCGGGTTGTGTGCAGGGATGTAGCCGTGTGCGTGTGTATAAAGGCGTGAGATGGTTAATACACAGCTGAGTTCTGAGTCGCTCTCACCTTAATGAAGACCTTATAAGGTATCAAGAGTTGTCGTTAGAGGAGGAAAACAGACCAGAGATGCTGGCAAAGGCAGTGTGGGGATATGTTGTTAAAGTGGAAGGAACCAGTGGCATAAGTGCACATTGGGTTGGCTGTCCCCATATCAGTGCGAGGGCAGCGCTGTTTTATGGAATATGAACAGACAGGGTTTCTGGTTGTTGGTTAAGCTTCTTAATTGCTTTGTCGTTGGCTGTTCTCCATAAAACCCGCAGGAGTGTTGAGTGCAGACTGTCCGCCCTGGCCTCACCTCACTTGTCCTGTGTTTACACAACTGCCCACGCGTGTAGCAGATGGCCTGATGTGGGGGGGATGTGACACAAACTCAGTGGAAAGCTTGCGTTTCTCCCTTTACAAGACGCCTTTTGTCTGCTGGGTTGTGACATCAGCAAAGTGCGTAAGCGGATAATTTGTCTCTATCTGTGATCATAAAAGTGGCTGTAGTGAAGGGGGGAGGAGGTGAAGACTAGCCTTCGGTTGTCTCCGTATCTCAGACAGTGAGCTTTTTTGTTACTAGCCAGTTGTGGTAGTTCCACAGAGTGGCCAGAAGGAGGAGCTCTTGCCCTTTGAAACATCTATATCCATGTTTCTGTAGGTGTTTTGGTTATGGCAGCTGAACAGAGGTGTGTTACCACATAAAAAGTCCACTTTCAGGATAGTTTTAATGTCGTCGTCTCCCCCCCCCCCCCAAAAGAAAGAAAGAACTGAAAGAATTCAGTTCTTTCCAAATGGTGCATATGAATGTTTAAAAACATTTTTCTTTAGTTGTAATTTTTGGGGGATTGGTGAGAGAAACCCTGATGTGAGGTGGCTTTTAATGAAATCAAGAGGCATTTTTATATGCCACATGATTTCATAAAAATTATATGTACTTTTATATCGTACTAGAGGCATTTAGCTGAAAATAACTGGGCATGACAGAAAACCATCCTTGTTTTTGGACAGCTGAAAGTAATTAACAGTCCATCAGCCTGCTCACATAGCAGCTGTGTTGTCAGTGTTCCACTTCATGTATCTGTAATAATATGTACCAGTAGTCGTTAGCACAGTATCTTTCCCTTAAAGATGCAGTCCTTTCCAAAAGGTTTATCAGCTTTGATGATTGTTCTGCAGGTCTGTCTCCTTGCCCTAAGTTAACCTTTTGGCCAGAGAAGATCTGTGTTAATCAGATCACTAGTGTAATCTACAGTTTCTCACGACTGACAGACACTGAGTTATGTGTGTAGTTAATGTACATATTTGTGGGAGACCGTGTGGTGAGTTTCTGACAGGTGTGGTGTGTTAACAGGCATGCCTCTTACCATAACAGAAGGTGAACGTGAGAGTCATGACCTTTTTGCAGACCCGCAGGAGGGTGTCATGGTGCTGCTGCCCTCGGAGTCACAGACAAGGCTGGTTCAGCTGATCTACTTCCTACCCCAGCTGCCCCTGGAGCTGCTGTCCTGCTTGAGCCGCTGCTGTGCCAAGGGCCGGGTGTCCGCCAGCCTGGCAGCCTCGCTCATCCGTTTGGTGCACATCAGGTACCTGTCCTCCCCCCTCCATACCCCTGTCCTGTGCAGTATTAACATAAGTCCTGCTGCACGAGTGATCTGCTAACCACATGAGCTGTTAGCCTCTGCATTGGTCTGCTGTGAAAAGTAAATGCAGGGAAGAGGACGATTTCTTCAAGGTAGAAAGCTTCCCAGACATCAATGTAATAAAATTCTTAGATAATTAATGGCTCTGATGTTGAGAAATGACTGTGATCGTTGTATAATCTGTTGCAGTTGTGTTTTTTAGCATAGCATATGCAAACATATGCAGTTCCACGCAGTGGACCTTCTGCTGGGGTGATGCAGTGTGGACCCTTGTCCCCAACATCCCTGTAACTGCTTGCAGTCAAACCTATTGCATTTAGTGTATCAGTGAGATCTGACCTATCACCCTGTCAGGTGACTCCATGGTGACTCCACGCCCAACCCCAGGGTGATTTTTTTAATTATTATTTTTTCTACTTTGTGACAAACTGACATTGATTACTTGATAGTATATGTAGTATAGTGATGGCTGAAAAATCATTGAGTCCCTTAGTCCATGCTGGTAGTGCTGTGGTTTGCTTTGCTGTGTATGTGCAAAGTTTAGTGCAGCACCACCTTGGCATGTAGTAGTGGGATGCAGACTGGGACAGGGCCCTGGTGGCTGTCTGATGTCCTTAGGGGACGCCCTGTCATCCACAGTGACGCAGGGGAGGCAGGTTTCACCATTTGTGCCAACAGCCCAGTATTGCGGTCAGAGTGGATGGAGGCATTCGCTGTGCCTTGCTGTTTGCTGTCTGCTTTCTCCTGTTTAGCTATGATGGGAACATACTTTCTGTGCCCTTTGAACAAAGCAGTCACTCAGAGCATTGATGTGCTGACGGAGTGGGGGGGGGGGGAGTTGCACTCCACTTTATCCAGGCCCTATGCTTGCGGCTTTTTAAAAGCCCCCGTGGTCCCCCCCCCACCTCCTCATGCCTCTCTGTCGGTATGTTTGTCCTGGAGGGGTTCGATGTATGAAAGAGCCATACAGGACTGAATAACCCGGTGTGTTGTATAGGAAGCGCTCAGTGGGGTACAATGTACTCAGGTCAGTGTTTGTGGGGTGTACAGTACAGCTGAGAGAGAACATATCGATCCAGAGCCATTGACTGAGTTGTTGACTGTACCTCCTGGACAGACATTACTGTTGTGGTCAATGTTCCTCTTTGTGTGTGTATTTGACAGGAAAACTTTTTTATCTTTATTTTAGTAGAGTATTTTAACACAGACATGACCCCCTTCCCACCCCTGCTCCTCTTGTTTGCGCATGCTCAAAGCGTGTGCGTGCATGAAATTACGCTGTAAATGTTGCGCCTCTCCTACAGCAGGCTTTTCTGCTGCATCGCCGTGGTTTCCAGTCAGTGCAGCCGCCTGGTAGGCGTGTCTGACATGTACATTTATCTAGCACAGGGTCTGAGTGCTCTCTGTGGGGTTGCAGGTGTCCACTGTAAAGCTGTTAAGTGTGACAGTGTACGAGTAATTTCAGGAAGTACAGTACTTTTCTCAGTGCATGGACTGAGAAGAAATTGCAGTACCAAGTGGTGCCTTAAGATGGCACCGTGGCACCTCCAGTGAACCTGAACATACCCAGCATTTTAAATACATATATCTGGCTTTATGTATGTGTGTGCCTGGGTGTTTGTTGAGATTGTCGCTTTTGAAGTTAATGTGAGACATCAAGAATTACATTTGGATAAAAAGGTTACCAGATAATATCTGTAACCTTACAGTGCTTGGATTATTACAGAAGGACCAGTGATGAAGGCCAGTGTGGCATTACGTTCACCTACATATATGTTTGAAGTATGTATAAAATAAAACAAAGCGAAGCCGTCAGAAGGAATCCATAAAAGTGAAGTTTTTTTAGACATAATACTATTTTTGTTATGAAGCATGTGTGGCTTGTGTACTTTTAGCCAAGACACTTAGATGTATGTGTTTAGTATTGCTGTCACAGCACCAGAATAATTAGCCCATCTGTGAAAAATTGCAAAGTCAGTCAAATGGCCCTTTTGTTAGCCTGAAGCTTTGACCACTTTATTTTGCACTGTGTCTAGGTCAAATTTGTGGTACAGGTTTTGTGTTAAACTCTGTAGTCACGCGCATGTATGTGTATGTCAGGGATAAGGGCTAAGAATTTAATCTTTCCTTTAGATGTTGACCGATTTAGTCTTTCCAGCCAGCATGTCTGCCCACTGCCGCCTTGCTTGCGTACATCGCTGCTTTAGCGGCTATCACCCGACTGTAGTTATCTGAAGACCGCACGTGGGGGGAGGGGGGCTGACCCCACACTGTGCCTATGTCACTGGGGCACTGTTATACAAATGGGGCACAGCAGTTTGAAAGAGAGCCTTTTTGAGAGCACAAAGGAGCCTTTGCGAAGTGGACCCTGACAGGACACCAGCGGATGTCAGCCAGTCTGCACGTGTCTGCCTGCTTGTTATGTAAACCTGGCCCCCACCCCAGACCACACTCTTTAAATTATGGGGGTGGGGGGGAAGTGTGGTTTCTTTCAGATTCCCACTGTGACCTGTACTGGGTAGGAAATGGGAAGAGCTTCAACGGCCTCTAAATAACCTGTTTGGCATGGCTAGACTGCAATCCCACAATGCCTCATTCCACTGATCATGTCACAAAGGTTCATTGTGTTGAAATCTACATTTACATATCTGTATCTTTAAAATAATGATCTGAAAATCAAGAGGACAGCACTCCAATTACCATAAGCTTTAATGAGAAGAAATGAATGAGCACAAAAGTTTCAGGGCAAAGCCCTTCTTTAGTGTGCACAAAATCTTTTTTTTTTTTTTTTTTTTCCTTCATATCTGTATCTTGCATGCCTCTGTCTTTTACTTTACAAAGTGTTTTTAACTATAAAGGAGTGTTATGAGTTCAAGAAGTGAGAGTGCCTGTAGGTGTGTCTCACAGCAGGGTACATTATGTTAGAGAAGTACATTGCAGGGATTAGGTCCTTATTTCATATAGGTGCAGCCGAAGCAGGAGGCATGATGTCCAGTGAGCGCTCAGCTGTCTGATGTGAGCTCTGATTCGCCACTTGGTCACCTTCTCGTTCAAACTGCCCCTCTGCGCTCGTGCTGTGCGTTTGGCTTTGACTTTGCTATAACTCAGCTTTGTGAGTTTATGGCTGGCCGCAGTAGGGCGTGTGTCTCTTTTGAAAGGTCCCAGTCTGATGACTTGGTTTCCTCTCTGCCGCTGTGCCCTGATGGTGACACGGTGATGTGTCACAGTGGAGGCACATGCTGGACTGCTGGCTTACTCTGTATGTCTGGGCCAGCGTTATTGGGCGCACTAAATGGAAACGCGACAGTGGGCGATGATGACAACTGTAATACGTGAATTAAAGTTGAATCAACGGATGTTTGAATGTCATAATGATAAAGCAGTTTTGTTTTTGGTGGGCTGAAAACATGTTTAGCTCTCCTGTCCCTAGCAACACATTTTTACTCCGATTTCTTCCACTGCGAAGGAATTGTAGCATTCAGGGCAACATTTCAGGACTTGCATTTTGTAAGTCTGGACTGTTCAGCAGAGGGTACCTGCAGCACTGAGCATGTAAAGTGTACGCAGCAGTCTGTACAGTGTAAAGTGCCTTTGTTGACAGCCTTGTTTACATGTTGACCCCTTGCCTACTAACCTCCAGGTCATCTATGGGTGGCTGGGCATCTAACAAGCAGGAAGTTGCAGTGAGTGACGTGGGCTACTTCAGTTTCCTCTTGTCTACTCTCACAGGTGGGTCTCTCCCATGCGTTTGTAACACTGCTGGTAAAGCCCCAACCACCTGAGGTGACTCTTCAGCCAGCATGACAGACAGGGAATGTCATGGTTTTGAATCCCAGGAGGCTGCATTGTTTACTGCAGTGATGTATTAGCTCTGTCTACCTGTGCTTTTGTAGGCTTCTCTGCAGAAGAGCTGTCGGCCCTACAGCAGGCAGGAGATGACAGCGTGCTGCCCCCCACCGCCCTGTCGCCCATGAGTCTTTACAGTGTGGCCCTGGAGCAGTTCACCCACCAGTGGGATGTAGTAGAGGTGGGTAGGGCGCTGATTCATATTGAGAGGAATGGACTGTCAAGAGTTTCGCTCATCAGGCCTTCTGACCATCTAGGTTTCGTGCTTCTTAGCTGGGAGTGTTAATGTATCTGCATCTGCTGTCTTAAAACCAGCTCTTTGACCAACATGAGAAGTTAAACACTTAGTTTGTTTTTATATCGGGACTATACGGAATTGGGACTTGTGTGTGGAGGAAAAAGAAACCACTGACGTTGTATGTTTGGGCCTAGAACATGAACATATGTACATCTCAAAACCTTACATGTGAGCTGTGTGGGAATGCTTGGAATATTATTACAAAAGCTGTACGGAAGATTTGGGTCACGTGAAGAGAGGCCCAGCCCAAGGGGCATGTGCTTGAGGACATGCATTCCAGTCACCCAGGGAACACGCAGAAGCTTAGTCACCGCTTACACATGGCCAGTTTACACAAGCCCACATTCAGTCAAACGAGTGGAAACGGTGGGATACAGATCCTAAATAAACATAAACGAATGCTCTTTACATCAGTCAGCCTTGGGTATATGTGATGCTCGGGCTAGCCTGTAGCACAGACATCTGGTCTCTGTGCCACTGTTGGTTTTTCAGGGAGTGTCTTGCCCAGTTCACTTCAGGCCCAGAGTTCAGTGTAACAGAGCAGTGAGCTGCATAAAAGAGGAAGACATCAGCAAACGCCCGCCTTCTGAGACACAGTGGCCTAGATATGGTCATGTCAACCCTGTCAGCACAGACCCAGTCACAAGCTGAGTGCAAGAAACAGCCCACTCTCTCGGTTTCTTAGCAAAGTCTCAAAATGCAGAGCACTGAGTGGGAAAAGCCCAGCACTCGTGCCAGTGTGCTTAGATCAGCCTTTACGCACACTTACACCCACGTGTGTCTGTCTTCACAAGACAGCAGTCATGCATTAACTTTCAGACCTCTAAACCTTTTCAACTGTCTTTCATTAATATTTTGATTCTATCAAACAATCATATGGAATTGTGGTGAGGGTGAACAAAATTCCCCCACCTGTTGGCATTCTGTCTGCTGTGAAACAATTCACTCTCATTAGGCAAGCAGAGCCAACACAATCAATCCTTTAATAACCGTTTCCAATCGCTCTCGCCTCACACCCCTGATTGACTTGGACGTGAAAATGAAAAAGTCAAAACTCTGTCTTTAATTGTGAAGTGGAATTAGTGATCTTTCTTTTTACATAATTTCTCCTTTTTTTTTATCATATCTTTGACCCCCTCCCCCAGGGCCTGGTTTTGTCCATGTTTAATTTCCATGCAAAAATGTCAGGGCCGACTCATTTCCACCAGCTCTCATTAGCATTTATCACTTTCTACAGGCGTCCTGATAACCAGCTGCCCGCTCACACCGGGCCTGCTGCACTCCTCAAATAAATCTTACACCTTGACGGGCACCCTCTGATAAAATTCCACTTCCTGTCACTCTCTGACTCCTTGTTGGCAATGAAGGAAAGGCAAAGGGGACTTTTAAATGTCCAATGCGGTACCATCCTGCATTACCGCCGTCTGCCTGTTCTGAGAGTCAGGCTTTCAGTAGTAGGGCAGTGTGGCCACAGCCTCCTGTTCCAAAACGCTGACGTCCGTTTTGTGTTTGAGGATCCCCGTGCTGCTGGGGGGCCCCTTGAACAAGGCCCTTCAAGGGCCAGCAGGTAGCGTGGTGCTTATGGGTGTTGGCAAAGTCTCGGCAGGCTGCCGTTCTAGTCCCCGAGTAAGGGTCATAGCAGAAATCGCCGCCGTACAAACGTATGAAATTGTTCTTTTAAATAATTACTAGAATCAGTGGTTTCTCTGTACGGTCTTATTAGCCACATGAAAGATGTTATCACGTTGAAACTTTTTTTTCTTCTTTTTTTTTTTCTCCTTCATTTGCTCACCTTAACCATCTTAACCATCACAGGTTATTTTTAATGGTACTCAGGGATGGGGAGCCAAAAAGACCTTTTGTCCCTTCATCTCCATATGAGATGACAGGTTCCATCTTAGAGGCTTGGGCCACTCTGAGGTGGAGGTGAGATGCAGAGCCTGTAGGGACGCTGCTGGGGCTGGAACTTATTACCAATTAGGCAATAATAATTCAAGGCCTCTCTAATCGTGCCCTAATCCGGTTTGCCCCCTGATTAATGGCCGTCAAGCGCTAATAATAAAAGGCAAATTGAATGACGCGTGTCCCTTCATTTGTTCTGTAATCCAATCCAAAAGTAATGCCATTATTGTAATTTGGTTTCACCCTCGTTACCTCACGCATGTGCACACACACATACACACGCTTATTTATTGTTTGTGCTCATAAAATATTGCTTAAAAAAAAAAAGCAGCGAGGGGATGCACAGCCCATGTTCTAATTTGCACAGTGTCAGTTCTAATTACAGCAGCAGGTCCCTGATCAGATTTAAACCGCCTCACGCTCAGGTAACGCAGGGCAGGATGCAGGATGTATGCGTGTGCTCAAGCCTTCACAAATACCTTTTGTGCCAGTGGACAAATAGCTTCTGCTAATGTTTTTCTCTGCATTGGTTCATTTAAAAGTGGAAGGCAATCCTTTGACCCTCCCCCTCACTTTTTTCACCTTGCAATGATTTTTACAGCTGATATGGCCTTGTGTACAAATGTACATTTAGCTATACATTTGTACACAAGGCCATATCAGCTGTATTTTCACATCACTACTGTATAGTCTGAATAGATATAAAGGGTTTGTCCTCATTTTTTAGCCTGTTAAGGATGAGGGTGCATCATCCAGGAAGCAGGAAGTGAGCATAATTTCAGATGGGCCCAGCTTGGGCCGTGATAATATGTTGGAACCCCCCCAACAGGAAGTGTGCCACTGCCTGGAGACAGTGGGATCCCGGGCGCAGTGCTTTGACGTGCTGCAGAACGCCATCTGTACGAACCTGGTGAGCAACACCTGCCGCTGCTCCTGAACTTAGCTGACAGTTATCTACATTTACTGATGTAAACCACCTCACACCACAAACTATTTTGTAATATATTAAACGCATGCAAGTTTTATATATGGAAGGTTCAGTAATGCTGAAATAATGTGAACAGCAGAAAAGAACATTGTTTTGAATGATTGATCTGATGATGACAAGATGGAAGGATGGATTGGTGTGGCGCTGCCTTAACTCCTCTCCTCTTGTTCTGCGTGGCGGTAGGCGAGCCTGCAGGTCATTCCCGACAGCACAGCGGCAGGGCTACTGAGGGCTGTGTCACGCTTGTTGGACCCCTCCCTTCTGCCCAGTGACACCCTGCTGCGCTTCCTCAGCGACTGTTGTCTGAGTCTGCTCAGCATGCTGGTGAACCTGGAGCAGGACTCCTTGGCCCAGGACTGCGCCCAAAAGAGGTGAGAGCCCGCCCCAAAAAGCCCTCTCTCTGGGGAAACATTTACCTTTGAACAGCTAAAGGAACATGGGCACTTCACCAGTACAGTGAGTGTGAACTGTTCCACAAAGTCTCTGATTTGCATCCCTCCTTTGGCTAATTAAAAAAATATATTAATTTTCTCTTGTTACTGTAGCAGTTAGAAAGACGTGAACCAGAAACCATATAGTCTTAAACGAAGACTTAAAACTACTGCTTTTGTAATACTTTGTTTTGAAAATCTGAGCTCTTTCCTGCTGCATCACTGGTTACACTGTAGAAGCGTAGGGTGAGAACTGTGCCTTACTGTGGCCTCCTGCATGCTTTGCATGGACAGTTTTAAAGCCTGCCTCCCACTATGCTTCACAGGGAGGCCACGTGGGGTGCGTGCCTGGCGGCGCTCAGCAGCGTCCCCCGGCTGCTGCGGCTGGTACTGCAGTCTGTGGACGTGTCGGGGCTGTGCGAGGAGGAGCTGCCCCTGCTCGGCCAGATGCTGTCCCTGCTGTTGCAGCACATCCAGTTGCGCAACCACATGCTGGCCAACGCAGCGCTGCTCCAGCACATCATCCAGGGCCTAACGGTGCGCCGCACACTCGCATGGCTGCTCAGTCGTCGCCGTTCGCACCATTAAAATCACAGACGCTTAGTTGCAGTCACGCTCATTACTGATCGCCTGGGTGCCATTTTCCATCGGCTGACTGAGCAACTCCGTGTCTGCTTGAGCGGTTAGACTATGAATGCAGGTGTGTAACCGAGATGACGTGTGACTGTATGTGGCCTGACCTCAACCATGTGTGTGTCCCCACAGCGGTACTGCAGAGGGGAGGCAAGGGAACAGTGGCTCACGGACCTGCTCTACTGCTACAGCGTAACCCTGTCAGCACACCGCGGCAGTGTGGGCCTCACCGACATCTACTGACACGCCACCCACCCAATTCCTACCTGTCCTGTCTGTGTGGCACGTGGAAGCACTGAACACATTCAAACCCCTTTGTCTCTCCTTATCTTTACTGCGCCCCCACCCCCCCACGACCCTGGATGTCCTGAAGACTTAATGTTTCCATATAAGTGGAGACATGTTAGGTGTCTTTTTTCCCTCTCTCCTCCTGTTTGGTGTCTGGTTAGAGACACACACTGACTTTGTCCTTTACAAGGTCACATGGACGATGTGTAACGGTAATATTTTTATTTTACAATGAGAATGGGGAAAAATAAAGCTTTTGCAAATTAAGACACAAAACAGCATTCATTGGAGAAGTTTATTTGAGCAAAAGTTATGAGGTATTTGTTCCCAACTGTACAGATTTCTACACCGTTAAAATGAACTGTCTTCTGGGAGTGGGTTCCTAATAAAATTAAATTTGCTTTTACAAAGGTTTTGAACACTGCCTTGGCAGAGAAATTAGTGTAATGGTATCTCAGTTTATTTTCATAGAATAGGCTCCACAGTTACCCTAAAGCGTTTGAACGCTTTCTAATGGGAGGGGGCAGAATAGCAGTTAATTTAGTTTGATATAAGCATAGATTCCATGCATTCTACAGACTACCACAAACACCTTGCTCTATAAAAGCACCATAAATAACTTCAGTACCTCAAAAGAAGCTAGAGAAAGAATACATATAATACTGCTTATGTCATTTAAAGGCTTTAACAAAAATCCTTCACATGACTCCTAACAAAGGGGGAATAGGTGAAAACGTGGTATTTCAGCTTACTGTTTGTATGAAGCCCTGTCCCAATGGACAGATTTTGATTCTTGCCCTGCCCCCCCAGAAGTGCAGGTGGGATTGGTGTATGACTGGGTGCTGACAGACGACGACGTTCCACCCGTGAGGAGAAAGGTCACCTCTCACACAAGGCTGCGCTTCTGGACCCAAACACAGACCCTGGGATGTAGCGGGGGTGACGTTTAAACTCTTCCCCGTGAAGACGGGGTGCGGTTTTTCAGCTGGACCAAGGCCAGATGCATAGCAAAAGAGCAGCTTTGTGGTTGTCAAAATTGCACTTGGAAGAAGTCTCCCTTTAACATCAAAGTCACATTCATCAGACACAGTATGTACAATACTGTCAAAACGGGTCCATATTTTACGCAAACTATGGAAAAGGGGATGGCGGTCAGCATCAAAGATTCCTAGTCCACTAAACAGCAGTCTTAATTATCCCAATGTTTTATTTTCTGCTGGGGGGGGGGGGGGGGAGGCAAAATGGGCGTTGGTTTTATTTTTCAGGTGAGACAGGACCAGGTTTTCTTTGAACACAAATCTAAGGAGCCTGAGGTTTAAATGTCCGAAAGGAGTACCTGTATACCCACAACCACTCTGGTCCTACATAGTGCCAACTGCTTGGCCCAGAGTTGGAGAAAAGCTTGCCAAATGAGGTGTTTTTATCCCTGTGGGAGCAGCTGAGTCCTGATGTCCAGGGACAGTATCTCTTCTGGCCTGCGGCTCAGTGCTTGCCTCTACTGTTGGCCCCGCGGGCACCACTGCTGGGCCTCATGTTGTAGGAGAACTGCCGAGCCTGCCCCACCGCATCCAGCAGGTGAACACACTCGATGCTGCTCACTGAAAGGAAAGAGCCACGTCAGGAGGCCCAGTGTGCTGTGTGTGCGTGCATGAGCAATAATTAAGAGGATAACACAGGACCCTCGCTGATGCTTGTTAACCAGCTAACAAGGACACTGACGTGTGTGCATTCGTGTTGGACAATAAAACATTTATTTCTTTTAACAATCGGCTATGGGTATAACGTTCAATAAAACGTTTTTCCTTAGACCTAAATAGACAACACTTGTCGCCTATCAAGCAGCACACAGGTCAGCACAATAGCCAATCACACTGCAAGTTGTAATTTTGACCCTTCCAGGGAAGTTATGTTGTAAACCAAGCGTGGCCAGCCATGGTCCTGGGGAGCCTCAGTGGGTGCAGGTGTTTGTTTCAGCCAATTCAGTGAATCTGACCACTAACAATTAAATGACTGTTACATCAATGCTTATTTTTGTTGTCCGTGACAATTTGTCTGTCTACTTGTTTTAAATCGAGGGTTACAAAGAAGAAAGTTAAACGTGAGACTCTTGTGCTGTATGATTGGCAACATAAGTATAAACTGCACATTACGATGTCTCTCTAACTGCACAATTGTAGCAGAAAATGTATGGATGAGTCAGCAAAGTGTTTAATTCAAATCTGTTAACTGTATTTCAACTGTAATTAATGAATATCAGAAACAGATGCCAATAACAAAGAATGCTTAAGCAGTCACTTAAGTGATTATTAACAAGAAATGGACTAAAATATACACCATATCTTTTAAAAAATGTAAAGTAAAAAAAAAAAAAAAAAAAACTAAAAAATGAACATCAGTAAGTCTGTCATGCTTTTAAAATGCTTTTTTAAATGAATAAAGTTTCTAAAGAATTACTGGAGTGAAACAGAAAATATTAAAAAATTACGTTTAATTGACAGTAAGATTTAATTAAAAGCAAAAACCTGCACCCACTGTGGCTGTCCAGGACCGTGGTTGGCTACCCCTGCTGTAAACATTCACAGCACGATTGCATGTGTGAAAAAATGGCTTTCGAGTTAAAACTGAATAGAAGGAACACAGCTTAAGTTTGGAAATGGTTTTCATATCACACGTCAAAGCGGACACCAACAAAATCAGTATGCAAGACCTTTATTGCTGCCAGTAATGCAGTACTTGCACTATTAGAAACACACTTTTACCTTTTACTGAGTAATTATTTTCATTGAAGTTTGTTCGTTTTTATCTTGTCTTAAGGAACGTTGTTTGTATACACTTTGATATTAATTTTAAGGTATAGTGACCATAATTACTCACTGTTGTGATATGATCTTTAAAAACCAAAACATTAAAATGAAATTCCATATTGTGATAAATACTGAGACTGCTTGATACAGAAAAAAAAATGTGACAATATTTTTGAGCATATCGCCCAGCTCTAGTGTGTGTGTGTGTGTGTGTGTGTGTGTGTGTGTGTGTGTGTGTGTGTGTGTGTGTGAGATGTCTGACCACCTGATAGGGTACATACACACCAATCAGCCATAACATTATGACAGTTGAAGTGAATAACATAGGTTTATCTCATTACAATGGCACCTGGAAGTGGGTGGGATATATTAGGCAGCAGGTGAACATCAAGTTGTTGTGCTGGAAGAACAAAAAAAAAATGGGCAAGGATAAGGATTTGAGCAACTGACAATTGTGATGGTTAGACAACTGAGTCTGAACAACTCAGAAAAGAAGCTCTTGTGGAATGTTCCTGGTCTGCAGTGGTCAGGACCTACCAAAAGTGGTCCAAGGAAGGAAAACCGGTTAACCAGAGACAGGATCATGGGCAGCCAAGGCTCACTGACGCACATAGGGCCCGTGTAGTCCGATCCAATAAATAACCTACTGTAGCTCAGACTGCTGAAAAAATTGCTGCTAGGCAAGTAGACCCCTTCTTGGAAACGTACTCCCTGAAGCCAGTGGCCTCTTTCAGCAGGATAACGTGCCCTGCCACATTGCAAAAATGGTTCGAGAAATACTAAAAGTAGTTCAAGGCGTGTAATTGGCCTCCAAATTTTTCACATCTCAATCAAGTGCAATCAAGCATCTGTGGGATGTGCTGCAGAAAAAAGTCTGATCCATGGAGGCCCCACCTCACAACTTACAGGACTTAAAGGATCTGCTACTGACAGCCTGGTGCCAGATACCACAACATACCTTCAGATGTCTAGTGGAATCCATGCCTCAATGGGTCAGGGCTGTTTTGGCAGCAAAAGGGGGACCTACTCAATATTAGGCAGGTGGTCAAAATGTTATAGCTGATCAGTGTATGTATATGTAAACATACTGAATAACTACTGTAAGATCCATTTATGGAAGACTGTTTGAAGACCCTGTAAGTTCTGAATGTCTTCACCCTCTTGTAAGGCCATCTGAATTACTTAACTTGTGCTGCAGTAAGCTCTGCTATGGAAGCACTCTGTACTCACAGCGCGTGTTGGTGCTCAGGGACAAGTCCAGCAAGATCTGTGAGCGACTGCGGGTATTCAGTGCTGTGCTTTTGGCAGGGCGCCCCCTTCTGGCTTGAGATCCCCCTGAACAGAAGCACATTATTGATGTTAAACTCTGGCTGCAGTGTGTTTAATGGATAACACTATTGGACCACCTTTACTGAAGGGAAAAAACATCTCCTTTCTTCCTAACACACTGACAGTATTAATAATAAAATTAGCAAACATTAAAGAGTAACAGTGCATGATGCCTTTTGATTAAGGCTTGTTCTGACGTATGCTAATACCAAAAACAGCAGCAGAATATATGCATGCTTATGAATTTAATGGCACACAAAGCATCCCTTTCTATGTAAAATCAAAATTGCATTCTAAGGCTTTCTGTCATATTTTACTTTTTAAAAGTGAAAATTTAACGTATAAACATTGCTTTGTTTGGCGCTTAAATAAATTGTGACGGGCTGTTTCTCATGCCCCACTCCAGATTCGTACTTAGGATCGGCCAGGCGTGAGCAGTCTGAGACATGGTGGACAGCCAGGGCCAGGTGGGACCAGGTGACCTGCCGCAGGTGTGAGGATGTTTGACTTGAACGGGTTGGGGGTGTGAAGCGTCTGACATTCACAAAGACAGCCGTGAACTTTTCACAGAGCCGAGTTTGTCAGCGCGTCTACCTGTGGTGGGGGGTAGGGGAGCCAAAGGAACGCCGTCTGGTTCCCCCCGTCCCCGTCATCACCTGGTCATGTTCACTGAAGGTCAGTTGCGGCACGCAGGCCACCCGAAACCAGCCAGTCATCTCAGGCTGCTGGTATCACTGGGGAAACGTCACCAACGACTGGTGTGTGTGTGTGTGTAGGGTGGGTGAATATTAGCTCAAACTCTGCATCCAGATCTTTTAGTCACTTTTGTTTTTAGGGCTTTAAAACTACAGCAAGGTTTT
>JABJVR010000106.1:5051925-5074435 GCA_025773905.1 Chitala chitala | reverse complement strand
CTTCCCCCCCCCCCCCCCCCCCCCCCCCCGCCCCCCCCCCGGGCGCCCCGGGCGCCCCGCAATGGCAACATGTCTTTTGGGACAATGACAGTGCATATGCTGCCTGCTGCCATTCTTGTGTTGGCCCAGTCTACAGGCTGGAGTCCTCTCACATGCACGCAGACACTCTGCATTATACACTCAGAATCGCTACAGAGTGTTTAGCAACATGTGCCATATTGCAACCAAGTAAAGTCCCTGCATAAACAGTACCTTCCAGTCAGAGAGAGCAGTAGTGCAGGTGTCACTCCCACCGATACTGACAAGACATTAGGACTCACTGCTTTACATGTCCTACACATGCAGCTATTTGCTGAACGCCAGGAAAATAAAGATACGTCCCTCTGGCACTGGATCACTGTCATGGGAATGCTATGGTTATTACTGTGGCCAGCGCTGCAGTGCACCATGGGTAAGATGGACAGGACTCACCGTAGATGCTCTGTAGTACTGTGTTGTTCTTCCCAGCTGGCCTTGTAGGTGGGGCACGAGCACGTTCTGCTGGAGGTGTGACCTTATGTAGGGTGGGGGCCAGGTCAGAGTGCCTGTCCCACAGCAATTGAATGAGAAGCGAGGCAGTGGCTTCGGCTGACTCCGTTCCTTGCTCTACGGCGCACAGCGCCTCCTTCAGCCTGCAACGTACATGAAACCTGCCAAAGGCAGGGATGGGGTTAACCATCAATGCAGTTACCCCACTTCCAAAATCCGACGCTCCTACCATCCCAACATGCCTGTGAATCGACAGACTCCGCCACAAGCAGAAAGGGACACATGCAGCGTGTGCAAACTATTAGGCAGGTCTCGCTAACACGCAATGGTGCTTTGCACTGAACTTTTCCCCCTCGTTAGTGAACTTGGCCAACCTCCAAATCGCAGCCGTGTCCCTGTAGCTCTTGCTGAACTGGAGGTGTTGATACCCAGAAAAGTGCTGGGCCTAACCGCAGTGCCACATGGCACAGAAGGGGGCTCTCAGCAGGCACATGTGGGTACCACATGTGGGCAAGCATATGGAACTAAAATACATGTGAACTGTGGCCTTATTTCTGTTCAGAGCCACTGTACAAAACAGAAACAATTTTTATATGAAATGGGTCTGTGGTCCAGTGGCTGCAGGTTTAAGTTTGAGGGAGACTGCTGATTAAGTCTCATGGAACACCAGGACAAGCTCTCGGAAGATGCAGATGGATTTAGACCTGAGGTGGGAATGATCTTGGGTTCTGTCACTTACAGTGCTAACAAAGTTGAACCCTCATGTTCCAAGATCTCCAGCTGTTAGACCTATACTAGCACAGATTTCCTCAATAAAATACCCTGTAAAATAACGATTTATACTTGATATTTGAAATTATGCAATTGACTTATCCAAAGGCAATTTATCTTAAAACTTCATTGTATAATGATTAAAAGCAAAAATGTAAGTCGAGTTGTCACTATGGTAACTGACAGACTGTCAACTGGTGCGTGGACCATGTCTTAAAAGAATTACAAGAACATTTGAGATGTACAAAAGCTGACTGTGTATAAGTCTCATTTACAAAGCAAAGAACAATAAGTTTAGCGTGACTGACACTTTTACAGCTAATTATAGACACAGACAAATACACAAAGTTCACCAAACTGATTTGACCCTCCCCCACGTCTACAGCTGCACAGTGTAAGCGTGACTTTGGCGTGGCAGGCATATGGTAATGCCAAAAGGTTTGACCATTACAGCGAACGCTATGGCACTGCCCACTGGACTTGTGCTGAGGCTCTGAGATTAAAGCAGGTGTAAAATCAGGGCCTGATAATTTAATGATGTCTCCCCTCAGTGTTGGCTTGCTATGACAGCTGCTGAAGATGACTGAAACTGACACAGCAACCCACAGAAATGACTCTCACACTATATGACAGTGCTTAGCTGACACAATAAGGGTGACCCCAAACTGACTACATGTCCCTAGGTAACTAATGCAAGTTTTGTTTGCCTGAATCATTTTGTTTACTGTTTTCCTGGGTATTTGTTATGTGCTGGTACATATGCATTCTGGTTCTGTGATCTTCAGCTGATACCTGCAAGTTTTAATAAGTAAGCTGGTAAAAGACTTCCATAGAGAACAACAAATGTGATTTCACATGCTGTCACTCACACAAGGTCACGCCCACTGACCAATGTCCAGCAGGGTGCTTTAGTGATTGATGAACACATGGTCCACTCACACAGGCCACGTGGTATAAAAGTGGCCTGCCCATCCATCAATCATCACGCTGACTCTGCACACTGACATGGAGCAATTGCTAAGTGTCGGGCCATTGATTTTGTGTTCAGCTCTGAATGTCATGTGTGTCTTTGTGTTTGAGGGACTGTGTGAAAGCTTGTATGTGCTACAGAGTGCGTGCTGCATGCTAACAGTATTTCAGGCCCCGTGTGTGTGTGTGTGTGTGTGTGTGTGTGTGTGTATGTGTTCTCTCTCTCTCTCTCTCTCTCTCTCTCTCTCTCTCTCTCTCTCTATGATACAGCGTATTCATGTGTACCCAGTCCTACCTCCTCCATGCTCTCTGAATAGTGCTGGCTGCCTGGTTCTTTCTGTAGAACATCTCTTTCTCCACCACCTGGAGCCTCAACGCCAGAGGCATCGTGTCCACACTGCCAGGGGAGGTCAGCGCCACGGGTGCGGCAGAGGCAACTGCCAGAGGGGCCACGCGTCCACTAGAAGAAGCAGAACGAGCGTATGGCCTACTGGCCTTCCCACGGAGGGCAGGACAGGGGCCAGGAGTAGGCGTGGGTGTCCCACGGTGGTGTAGAGGCGTAGGCTGAGCACTGCCCGGCCTGCTGGAGCCTGCGGGTGAGTGTCGACCCCCTTCATGTCCCTTTGCCACCACCTTCACGGCAGTCTCCTGAGATCGGCAGGCCCGTCTGTATGACGATACAGGCTTCTGGTTGTCAGGGCCATGGGCTCCACCAATAGGGACGGCTGAGGGCTTTTCAGTACCACAAACCACTGGACAGCCAGTTAGGGGTGGGGTTTGGGGCATGGTTAACTCTGTGTCCTTCTCACTCCTGTCAACTTTGCTCTTTCTCTCTGAACCAGACAGACAAGCCAGTGAGCAGCATGTACACACGAGCACTACAACACTGAACATGCGTTACACTCATTGTGTTTTCACATCACTGCCATTGGGACTCCTCTCATATTAATACTGGTCTTTGTAATTATACTTCATTGCAAAAATAAATAAAAAACGCAAAGCAATACGGTTGGATGAGGCCCATGATACGAATCACCCTCATTAATGCTCATTCCACCATTAAACAAATTTATTTCAATGTTACATTATTTCGTTTAATTTAGGTATTAATGCTATGACATAGTTTTTGGGATCTAGCAGCAGTACCCCTGCATTTCCTGTGCTCCTCAGTCCTACTCCGGAAACGTCGGTTCTGGTTGTGTTCAGCTCTTTCCATCCTGGAGGGTTTTCTGGTGTTGGTTCTGCTCGAAGCTGAGCTCTGGGCCCTACAGTTGGCCTTGCCCTCAGCCTCTGATATGGACAGATCAGCAATCTTTTGCTTGGCCCCGCCCACTGACTCTTGT
Organism: Chitala chitala; assembly: GCA_025773905.1. Lineage (NCBI taxonomy): Eukaryota > Metazoa > Chordata > Actinopteri > Osteoglossiformes > Notopteridae > Chitala > Chitala chitala. Next base: position 5,070,824 of record JABJVR010000106.1, on the reverse strand, counting down.
AGCTCCACCTCCCGTCTCCTTTGCTCCTCTTCCCGCTTCCTGCACCACATACATGTGCTGTTACACAGTGAAGCACACTCATTATACACAATGAGCAGCCACATGCAATGCATACACATGACTAGCACTTGGATTATGATGACCACAGATGGAATTTGCAATTTCCTTTGTTACATAAGCAACACAATTGGCAGCACTGAATGCTGACATTGTATGGCTTCCCCTGGTGCGTAATGAGTGGAGTCCAAGGCAGAGAGGGAAAAATGTGTGAGAGAAGTTTTCTGGAAAATTTGAAAGAGAAGATAAAAGAGCCAATAAAAGAATGAGAAAAATGGGGAGAGAAAAATGCTGGAGGGTGGAGCGAGAGGGAGGCCTGGAGCAGGAGACGAACAGCAGGGCCGGATGCTCCCCCTGTCCCATCCAGCACCTCTGCTCCATTCATCTCCCACACTGACAGCTGGTAAATGTCACCCGGCGCAGTCCGCGCGCTCCAATTAGCAACGAAATAACCGCCACACAGGACGAGCCTGTCGGACTGCGGACAGGAGCACTGACATCGCACTGGCATCATAGGGTACTGCAACAACAGTCAGGGCCTGGTTAGTGGGAGCTGCAACACTGTCCGTCACAGGAGCACAACACGCGAAGGCACGCGCATGTGCGTGTGGCTGCACACACACGTGTGCTGCACGTGTTCAAACAATATCTGTGCGCTATTCTCGAGGATTCTCACCAAAACTTCAAACGCAGATTGTCACATACAATGGACTCGTACACACACATACAGACGCATGATGATCCAGATAGAAAGCCATACTGGACACAAAACAATGAAGGCATGCACGCCCGCGCTCACAGATGCTGATGGAGACTGCATATAAATACATACCCATATTTTTAGACACCGACACAAACCCATATCTACATAAACACACCCACGTACAGATCCACAGTCATAGAGACACATGTCGTGTAGATCATTCCATAATACAGGCATGCGTGTGTGTGTGCGTGCACACACATACACACCTTTGCTGGTCGATAGGAGTCGGCAGCCTAATTGTTGGCCAGCTGGGGGGCTGTCCCTCTGTTGCCCAGCGTTTTGACAAGAGCAAGTTGTGAATACAGCTATTGACATAACAGGAAAGAGGCGTGACTGCTGCCTTCATACAAGTTATGGATTTTTTTGTTCCTGCCCTGCGCACATGTTCAGTCAGTTTGATGGACGAGCCCTTTCACAAATTGGTATCTATAGTCCAGCCATATCGTCATATCACATGTACTGACAACACACACACACACACACACACACACACACACTTTTAAAGGTACAATTACATGTACAGTATAGTTCAGTTAGTGCGTGCGTGTATGTGCGCGCGTGCATGTGTGTGCGTGTGCGCACACTCACTTGGCCGCATCCTTGCGCAGCTGCTCGTGCCTCATGAGCAGATTCTTGCGCTCTCTGAAGGCCTGCCGCACCTTGTAGCCCTTGTACACGGCCTGGATGGAGGAGGCTGCGATGTCCTGAATGGCAGCGATAGACAGGGCCCCGTGCTCCAGCATGAACTGCGTCACCTCCTGGTGCTCTCCCAGCAGGGCGTAGTCCAGAGGGGTGTACCTGCAAATGTAACATCCCATCATAGCTACTCCAAAGAGCATAGATCTTATAAGCACATAGCTGCAAATGTAAAAGTAGACTTCTTAACAAAAATCTTTTCACTTGTATTCCAAAACACACTTTACAAAAATGCAGAAATTCTCTGACCAATCAGTGGCTCACCCTTATGTAGACTGAAAGGCCATACATGTAATGTGCACTACTGCTGTGTGAACATGTCAGACCCACCTCTCCTCATTGTGCTCCATGTGGTTAGGGAAGGCATTGTATCCCAGCAACAGCTTCACTGCATCCAGGTAACCATTGTTACAGGACCAGTGGAGGGCTGTCCTCCCCTTCAAAGGTAAAACACACACGCACACTTTTTATGCAGGCAATAGTATATGTACCTCATGAAAAAACACACATACATATGCTGACACAGTACCTCCATACACCAACACATATCCCACACAAGAACATGCCACAGACACGCACATGACTCACAAAGAAACATGTTGTGCACGTCCCACGCTGGAACCCACTTGAAGACATGCACGTTCCACAAAGGAACATACTGATATACACTCAGGTAGGGTTTGTCCACACACACACACACACACACACTGCAGGAACACTGGTGAGTTACCTCCTTGTCCTGGATATTGGGGTCAGCCTGGTTCTCCATTAGCACAGCCATGCAGCTAATGTAGCCACCGTAGGCTGCGCACTGCAGCGGTGTCCTGCCTGCCTGGTCCTGCACGTTGGGTGTGATCCCGTTTTCCATCAGCACCTGGCACACCTCTGCATTCCCACCCAGAGCCGCCCAGTGTAGCGCCGTGTGACCATCCAAGTCCACCAGGTCCACACGAGCCCCCCCTTGTGGGAACACTACAGAATCAGAGCCCCGAGACCCAAAGACCCTCAAACCTTTATGGACGTGTGAATAAGAGCATTTTGCATAAAGTATAAACCTTTTGCTTGTGTTTGAGTCTGGCAGCTATGGAACCGGCTAAGGTGGCACTGCCAGAGTGATGTTGGTGGAGGGGGAACGCACACCTTTGATGAGCGTGAGGATCACATCGCGGTGGCCCATCTCACAGGCCCTGAACAGCGGTGTGTGCTTCATCACATCCAGAGCGTCCACCATGGCACCGCGTTCCAAAAGCAGCTGGACCGTGCTTACGTGACCCGACAGGGCAGCTGCATGCAGGGCTGTGCACGTATGGAAAGGCACTGTTGTGATAAAACACTTTTCTAAGCTCCCATTATCTCCTGCTTCCCATACTCACACACACGCACGCACACCTGATTTATCTACCACTACAGAGCGTAACCTGTTACTATACAGTATAGAACAAAACTTTTTTCAATAAATACGTAGCTATTCAGATGACCAACACTGTCAGTTGAAAATGTAAGATATTTACATACCAAGATAAGAAAATTATCTATGACCATCAGTAATATATATTACATACAATATATGTATCTGTAACGTGTTAAGTATAACTGTTTTATCTTTGGAATTGACTTTTATGTGGAGACAGACAGGTCAGCTGTTGTTGTAACACTGCCCACACTCCTGCCCGCAGTCCCTCCTTCCGGTAACATTGATCTAGTATCTAGTATGCAAAAGTGGATCAAGCTTTAGCAGTGGCTCAGATCAAGCAAAGCTATAAAGTCTGCCCAATAAGCTTTAGGAGGAAGACAGGCAGACAAATTTATCTGTTAAGTAATTTATCTGTGAAGTTATCACCATTACCCCCACCTCAATCTGACTGGAGACAGGGCAAACATCCAGGAGACAGATTCCATATTACAGATGGGCAGTTTGTGGGTGCTTAAATCTCTCCTCAAACAGAGGATCTCCAACACCCATGGAATCACCATGCGTGCCAAACAGACAGAAGGACAGTAGAAGGGTGTGTGTTTGTGGGGGCTGGGGGGGGGTATTTGTGCCTGTTATGTTCTTGATGTTCTGAGGCCTGCTACCTATGCTGGGGCCTCTTCACACACTGCACACTGGGGAAAGTGGTAGGGAGAGACAGGTGTAGCATTTTGTGTGTGGGGCTGTCACACTTCAGACTTGGGCGGAGCCGGAGTGATTACAGTGAACATGAAGGAACAAGACACTCCACTGTAGCGGAAATGACTTGAGGGCTTCTCCACCCTTCAGCTCACAGTTCACTACAGTGATTATGAGTCTCGTCCATACACATCACCAGCAGCTCCATCGGTGACGTATCCCAGGCTCAATGAAACTGTTTCCTGTAACAGGACCTCCAGTCATGCCAGAAGGGGCTGCCTGAAAGGCGCATCACTGTGTGGCTGACAGAGGCGGGCCTGGTTACGACTCCTGTCTGCGCTGGGGCGCAAACCCATGAAGACAGGCGGGGCACAACCTGACCACAGCTGACGAACTGGTCAGCTCATTAATCACCGTGTGCCACCCTGCCACGTGCCTGTCACGTCTCCGTGCCAGGTGGGCGGGGGAATTTAAATCAGAAAGTCTCTCTTAAAGAGCAATGTCAGTTAATGTGTTACATAAGGTGTTCAAGTGGATTTGGATGTAATAAAGGTGCAGGTCATCATGAAACACCTTTCTAAGATCCCAATCCCATAATCCCCTGCTTCCACAACACACATGCTGCGCTCACCAGTGCCCCCATACTTGTCGGTCATGTTGATGTCAATATCAGGCTTCAGGTCGAGCATGGTTCTGATGACATCGTTGCTGCCTTTGCCGGCGGCCCACATAAAGGCGGTGCGGCCCTCAAGGTCCGGCTCGTCCCTCACCGATGGGTGCTGCAGGAAAACCGCCACGGTGTCCTGCAGAGAATGAGGGGGGTCAGCTACGCTACCGTGTCACCTTTAAAGCATGAATCTCCACGGAGGGAGTCTCGTAACCAGGTTAGAGCGTCAAACTGCACGACAGAACCTGAGGTCTGCCCCTGTGAGGTAGCGTGAGTGCACAAGCGTGTGCGTGTGTGCACGCACACTCGTGTTCTTTCCCCTGCTCTTGCAGCTTGTGTTTAACACCTTTTAAAATTTCCCTACTTAACATATCTCACATCCTGTTTGAAGAGTAGCTTTTTCCCTGTAAACTCTTTTGTTTGGTCTTGAGCCTCTGATCCACCCATGCGACTCTCCACCCTCCCCACATCTCCCACAAATTTGCACAAGTGACAGACAAACGCAGACCAACTCACAGCGAAGTTGCTCTGAGCGCCGTAGTGCAGTGGTGTGGCACCCTGGCTGTCTGACGGGATGGTGCCTGATCTGTTCCTCTCCAGGAGGAGGTGGACGATCCTGGCATGTCCTTACAGCACACACACAATTTACAGATTAAAAAAATACATAAATAAATAATTTCTTTTTGCTCACACTCCTGTACAGACCTAAAAACTATAATAAAATAGTAATATCACACATCAGTATAGCATCACTAACAGTAATAATGTGCTGTATCTGTAAGACGTTCAAGCAAGATGCTTTACTCTCACTTAGGCGTTAAGGTACAGTTCTAGGTCTGAAACAGATTTGTATGGGAGCACAACAACCCAGACAGGACACAAATCTTAGGTGTATGTATAGTTTAGTCCCTCCAGTATGAAACTCCTCTACAACGACAAAGAAGCATGGATCATTCTGATGCTGATTGGTAGTATGATAGACCACACATGCATGTGTGCACACATGCACACACGCACACACGCACGCGCACACAAATATGCAACATAAAAACACTACAGAGGGTGAGGGGCTGATATGAATGAAACATAAAACAGGACATCAAACTCACCCAGCAGGGCTGCCCAGTGCAGTGGAGTCCTGAAGAGGTTGTCATACGCTGTAACGCTACAGCCTTCGTACGACGTCAGCACCTCCACCACGGCCTCGTTGCCATCGGCTACGGCAAAGTGCAGCGGCGTGCGGCCTTCATAGTCCTGCCAGTTGAGCAGGCTCTCTGTGGGGGCTGCTTCCTGTCGAGGTGGAGAGGTTAACGAAGGCGTCACGGCAGCGAACGCATCACGCCAGCAAACGCGTCACACAGCACCCACACCGGTAGGGGGAGGGGACACAAAACGGGATGGCAGGTGGACCGAGACCGTGACCTTAGTGTGCAGTGGCCAAACATGGCGAGGCAGAAACATGCCAGCAGGAACAGGGATAGCCCTGCCTGATGGGCATATATGGGGGTTACCTCTGGAAAATAGTGGCCATACTGAAACAGGGAAAGGTGTATCAAATGAGATGGATATAGAATTTCAGGTTTTGGGAGACCATGGACCACACCCACCAGGATGCAGCGGACAGTGTGTGTGGCGCTCGGGTCCTTGTTGTGGGCGGCCCAGTGCAGCGGGATCTTGCCCTCGTTGTCAGGGATACCAATGTTGGAGTCGTGCTTGATGAGCAACTTGACGTGCTCAGGGTGGTTGTAGAAGGCGCTCCAGTGCAAGGCGGTCTGCTGTAGAAGGGGGAGGACACCGGGGGGTGTTTTAGTTTCTCACACACCTACACATGCACGCAGAACAGCAGAGCTCACAAGAGAACTGGACTATTTACAGAGCAGTTTGTGGAAGGATGGGAGAACTGCCGAGGTATGATATTATGCCACTACACAGAAAATTATTGTCATATGGCATCAAAAACAGTCTGTGTCAAACCATTTACAAAAGTGAAAATAATGGGTAACTGATACTCCCCCACTGGCATTTCTTGTATTATGGAAATTTATAAGGACTCTCATATTGTTACAACATATATGAGGGCTTCCTGGTGCATTTATGTATACATTGGCCTGACCCCACTCGTGGAAAGCACACCTGCTACTTCATGGTCTGGAGAATTGGAAGGACTTGTGTCAACAGCAAACTGAAGCATGGCTTCAGCTTCGCTCAGCCGACATGCACTGCTGGATCAAGCCAACAGTGGAGCCCACAGGGAATAAAGACAGGGGCAACAGAGAAGATATGGCAACCTGTGTACCACCTAACTGGAGTCTAAATCACAAAGCGCAGCTCAGCAGAGACAACAAGCAGAACATTCTGTGTATTAAGATCGCTCTTTTGAGCGTGGTAAGATCCCACGCTTCCAACAACTAGCAGTCACTGGGCCATGCCGCATGTGGCCCACAGATGTAACTGCAAGCGTGGTTGTCCCTAGAACAGAATGAGTCCAGGGGGGCGAGGTACAAGGTGACATTGTACAATGTTCCAGTCCAACTGTGCCCTGTGGTCGAGGCCTATCCATGAGGGGAAACTAGGACCCTGAATATTTGCGTGCAACAGTCAGCAAGCCACCCTGCCGCCACTTTACAGCCATCTGATTTTGAAAGTGAATATTCTGCAGTTAGATCCAGATGGAACCTATCAAAACATGCCTGCATGTCATAGTCCAGCACAGGCACCACTCTGACATAAAACCTCTCTGATGTATAGCAGTACTGCCTCACGACAGCACTTTGACGTGTCTCTGTCACGCAGTCGCAACAGCCCTTGAACAGGTGCTTTAGCTATGCTCCGACACCATATCCGCTGGCTCTCTCCGTGTTCTTGCTCTGCAGGACTGAGCTGGCCTAACGATGGAGCCGCGCCATTTCATGTGGACACAGATGAGGTTTCTACGGGCTTATTTTTAGGGAGGCTCAGATCCTTCTGTGGGATGTCAGAAAGGATCTATTCACCCCAGCCACTATGCCAAATCCCTCCTGGTCCCAAGCTCACCCCACACCCCAACCCTTCCACTACAGTGGCCAAACCAAAACATATGTGTACCATACTGAACGGATAGGTCAAGTGCTAGCTTATTTCTTTCAACTCCCGTGCATGTTCACATTTACACACTTTGCCATGACCGCAGAGAGTTAAACCTGTGAACATTCACTTGCAGTAAGGATCACTTTAGCCACCATGGTGCAGCAAGCTCTTTGGTTGTGATGTTAGGAGGTCACTGGCCATGTTATGGCAATAAGCCCTGCTGGATGACAATGTGAAAGGGGGAGAGACTTTCCAGCAAAGTAAGTGATCCCTGTACTGACCCAGTCCTGACATGCCTGGCCCCCACCTTGTTCTTGTCCTGAGTATCCACCTCTCCTGGAGCCATGTGCTTCAGGAGCATGGCCAGACACTTGGGGCTTCTGTGGCGCGTGGCCAGGTGAAGAGGTGTCATGTCCTCCAGATCCTTCTGCAGCCAGTCTGCCCTCCTGGACAGCAGAAGCTTCATAAAGCGCACATTCCCCTGAAAAGCACATACACAGGGGGTGTGAACACACACACAAGCACACACACAGTAAGCTGATGGCATAACAGTAAAATATGCACAATGTAACTCATTATCAGGAGAGATCGCTATATGCACCTCTGAGCCAGCAACTGGGCAGCTATGCAATCCCAGTGCGCTGCTCCTAAATTTAAGGATCTTCTCAGAAAGCAATAACTGACATGACACCCCCCAGTGCTCAGCTGTCAGGCATAGCAGAAGGAGAATGCAGAGCACCATCGGTACAGACACTCCAATTCACAGCCAGTGCGATGCAGTGACACCCATGACACCCAACGACTTATTGATCTGCAAAGCTCATTCGTCCACAGAAACGTCCCACTACCGCAAGCCTATTACACTCTTAGCAGGTCCCTTTCTCACACACAGTCACACACTGTACGCAACCATGAACATGCACAAAAAAAGCTGGAAAAAAGGCACACAGATGTGCAAACAAATATTAACCTGGCATCTAGTTTAGTGGCTAGATTTTAAAAAATATTTTAAAATCTTTAGTACTGAACGTTAATGTTCAGGCGGCATCTATACTACTGAATAACAGGCCAAGCCTGAGCACAAGTAGGACTGATAAATGTAAAAACAGAACCTCAACCAAAGTAGCAGCGGAAAGGAACAAGGGGAAAGGGTAGTGAGATCTGCTCATGGTTCACATACTACATCACGCACTCATCCACACTGTTTAAAACATTACTGCTTAAGTCGCCCCCACCCCCACACATGCGCATGCCTCTGTTTGTCACAGAGATGTGGCTCCAGATGAAATGCACCACACTCCCTACTCACAACCCCTCCCAGCTGCCCCACCGCCCCTCCTCTGCCCCCAGGTGCCCTGACGGAGTACGGCCCCACCCGCCTCCCGCTCTCAATCCAATTAGGGCGCTAATCCCCTGGACACGGCGTGTGGGCAGCTATTGATCCAGGTGTCAGTGTGGTTAACATCAGCACCCCCCCAGTCCTGTCTGACAGGGAGTCGGGACATGCCACAAATGAGATCCACTCCAGCGTCACCCAGAGGCTCCACAAAAGGCTAATTAACACTTTTAATATATAAAGATATTACAGCAGGTGGAAAGCGGAGGAGGTTTGTGTGACCTGAGCTAATCATAACACTATGACATGCTTGGTCAAGAATCTCTGAAGCAATATTTTATTTCTTCATCCACAACCAGCTTCCTCTGCACCCCCTCCCTCCTTGGCTGCATGAGGTCAGTTGTTCTCAAATACAATCTGGCTCCATACAAAGGTGGAGGTATTTGGAATGTGAGCAAAGAAGATAAGGCATGACAGAGGTAGCGCAGGAGAGCTATATTGATAGCAACGCCGAACTTTATCGATACTATGGACATTTTCCATCCCCTACCACTAGGGGCCACTATATTACCACCTTAGGGTTTTCCAGCTTGCTAATGTTCACATACATAAGCAGACTTGCAAAAAGACAGTCATAAACACAGACAGGAAGAAGTCAGATGTACAGGGACTCATACTAACAGATGTAAGATCAGTATCAGACATATCCAGTGCGATACAGTCATGGACACTAAGAGTCATAGTCAGAAAAGTAGAAATACATAAAGTCATCCTAAAAATAGAAAAATGGAAACCAAGGCCCACTATAAAAGTTCACTGACAAAAAAGAAATCAGTCATTTGGCAATGTCAGTGAAGTCCACACTTGTATTTCTGAAGTTCCTCAATGCAAAGCTTTCATAAATCAGTAAAGTTCAAGCTCAGCAAACATGTTTCTGAAAGCAGACCCCAAGGGTACACACTTGGAAACATCGCTGTACATAGCCTGCTGCATTTGTGCTTATGTAAACTGGGTGTTAAAGAAGTTGGTTTCCTCACACATGGCACATCTCCGCAGAAACGCTGATTCACACGCCACAGAAACCGTGAAGAGAGAGTTAAAACTCCTTTTCCAGCTTTGAAGAAATCTTTCACTCGACAATAATCACCTGCCATTGCTGCGCCATCGCTCAACAGACTGAAGGCAGCAAACACACAAACAAACGCACTGCGTTCCCTGTGATAATTCCTTTTTTTGTCTAGATTCAAACCTAAGCGAAGCCAAAGAGCGTATCCTTAACGAGATCAGAGTAACGCCGTTGGACAGACGCCCATGTGAAAAGCATTCATTAGGGCTTTCAACAATAACGTCTCCTGTGGTGTTCTGCACATGCTCAGACTGACCAGAGCGACAGCTTGCCGGTGTCGGCCTGGGGTGTCAGCCTGTGACCCCCCCCCATGGCCCTTTCAGGTCACAAGAGGCATGTGGAAGCAGTTTGTTTCTCCATTGTTCTCATGAAAGACACTTTACGGCCATTAGTGAAAAATGCAGGCTTTATGGGGCTCTGATCTTAGGGTGGAGGGTGGCAGAGACCCTCGCTACAGGCAGCCTTCTAATCCCCCCACTGAGATTTTCGTTTTTCTTCATTTAAAATGATTTAAAGCCCGCTCTTCCTGCCCGTCCTGGATTCTCTCCATGTTCCAAACTGGATCCATGTCCGACAGGCATTTGTGAATCACGTGACCAGAACTGCACCTACCAAAGCGATTCGGTTTGGAGTGTCAAAGCCAAGGCCCTTTGAACTGCGCTCATTCCACCTCATTAGTCAGCAAAGAGAAACAGACCATGAAGGACCAGTCCTGAGGTACGTGTTGTGCAACTTTGAGCCTTCTTATGGCATGGGCCTAGGAGTGAAATGTCCATTGATGTTTTTAAGCTCATTTGCTGGTGTTATTACTGCCCATGTCTCTGACTACCATGCTACGCAGCACTACGGACTGCGCCTCACCTGACAGTGAGCACGCATCTGACCTTTGCCCTTTGAATATCTGACCTTCTGCGCCGCCAGGTGCAGCGCGGTGCGCTTGCTGCGGTCAGCCTTGTTGACAGTGGCCCCAGCCTTCAGCAGAGTTTCAGCGCAGTCTGGTCGATCAGCCAGCACGCAGTACATTAGGGGTGTGCGCCCAAATGGGTCCTCCTTGTCCCGCAGAGTGGGATCAGCTGGCCTCACAAACATGCACATAAACACAGACACGTAAACGCACAGCACAACACCGTCAGCACGTGCCTTTTAAACAGTGCTAGCTTTGGATCCAAAAACATGTCTCCTTAAGTTAAATGCAGAGAAGCTACAAATAATTTGTACATCAACATTTGAATTAAATTTCATTTCCTATTTATTTAATTTTAAATAAAAAAAGCTTATACATAACTATTGCACTGTTACTGAATGTTCTAAAAACCAACTTAAGGTGAAGGTCAAAGGTTAAACAGAAGTCAGGGTTACCTGTGATGAGTTTGTAGAGGGAGGCTCGATCTCCATTGACGGCCGCAGCATGTACCTGAGAGCCCAGAGGCCCAGAACTGGGGGTGGAGGAGTCCGCATGGGTGAAGGGTAGCAGGGCTGCCTGCAACACACGACACAGGACATCACACACAGCACAGCACAATGCCTCCCATCCTGCCGCCTCTCGTAATATGCTACTCCACTACACAAGAAAGCACCCTCCTCTACACAATACGTACACCCACTCGGAGAGATCAGCAGTCTCCGCCATAAAGTCTCTCAAACTCTGACCTGTTTGGAAATGCACAACACCACCGTCCACATCAAAACATATTTTTGGCAACACAAACCAGAACCCGAAGTTCCCTGAAGAGCATATCATCTCAACCGTGGCGGAAAGATTTGAGCAGTATTGTGTCGGGGAGTCATCGTTTCCCGCGCTGACATGCTGGAGAGCAGGCTGCTCATCATTAGCTGAGGGTCCGGCTGAGCAAACACACAACAACAAAGCCACGGACTCAGGCAACGAGCAGCTAAAGGCCCACTGTGCCACGTTAATACCTCTCCCTTTGGCCTCCATCCTTCGTCTCAAGGCTGGCGTGGTGGGGTGAAGTGGATCCAGGGAGGGGGGTTCCTTTGATGCCCATTTAAATCAGCTGCCAAGCGGGAGCTCAGGTAGCAGGAGGTCGGCGCTGGGAGCGGGAGGAAATGCTGGGTAATCCTGGGATAGGAAGCGGGCCGGGCTGGGAGCCGAGGGGAACCCCCCACTGCGCATCACCCCCCCCCCAGCTTATTCATGGCCCACTGGCTCTGCAGCAGGGTCCAGGAGGGGAAATCAATTACTGCCCTCCTGCCACTCTCCCCAAACACAAGTTCACATCTAAAACACATGTGTTGTTTTATATATGCCTGTATTAATGGGTGCGCACACACTGTCATGAGCAATCTGAGGACTGGCAGTAAAAGGGGCACGCAAGCCTGCGGTCGTGGCACAGTCTGAAAACGGGGGAGGAATCCCCACGGCAGCGCCGGTGGAGATCCTTCCGGATCTTTCCCTGGCTGTGGGCGTCTGAGCTCAAATGCATCCCATGCTGCCGGTCATTATTAGCACAACTAAGCGTGTCCCGCCATTCGGAGCTCCAGGGAGGCCAAGTCTGGGCAAGCTGGGCAGTGAATTGGGGAAAAAACTTTTTTCCTGATGAAGCATGACACAAAAGCAATGCGTCACTGACTTCACTGTGGCAATACATCCACATACTGTACTCTGCACTGACGTTCAAGATGTTTTGCTTTAAAGTGTTTGCTAAGTGAATAAGTGTAAATCTATGGAGACCTCAGTCGACTACAGTCGACAAAACTACATACACTGATGAATAACCAAAGGGAGGAGAGGAGGATAGTTGTGCAACCAATTTCTTTAGTACACAATCTGGAGGCCAGCTTTGTTCATAATTCATATTTTATTAACTACATAAGTACACAAATTACTATATACAGTGTAACAAAATAGTAAATGTTCACAAAAGTTTCTACACTATAAAGCACAGGAAATTTTTAAACCCGGTTTGAAGCAAACATACTCAAGGTTATTTGTACTGTATGGTACTGTATAGCTCTCTTATCTTGCAGAGATTTAATAAGAATGTGCAAACGTATGAAATGATGTTAGCACTGTACAATGAGACTATAAAATAAACATAGACATCTGTCTAACGTGGACAATCAGCTATCAAATTTAAAAAAGGATATCCAAATCAAGATTATAACAACAGACGGTTCCTCTAAAATATGATCTAATAATGCATCATAAAACAGAATATAGATGGGGATCTCTTTTGTACCTTACACTACTGTTATTTAGCCATAAATTTTCACACTGTACAACCTGGCAAAAAACATGTATCTTTGGATAACAGATAATGGAATCCTCCACCTCCAGATTACAATTTAATCTGTTTAGGCACGTGTTTGATGGAACCCAACTTTTGAGAAAAACATATCCCTTTAACAGAGCTTTGCCCAGTGGCAATGGGAGACATCGCTGTCACAGGAACTACAGCCAGCTCTCTGTTAATATGACCGAGGCATGTCTGTCTGCAGCACACAGACACCACCAGTCTGGTTCCGCCACCCAACTGGTGTTTGGGACAGCCAGACCTGCAGCACAGCAACAGACTTAGGTCAAGTTTAGCAAGCTAACTGTGACGTTTCTGGGTTTGTTGCAAGTTCCTCAGAGTTCACACACAAACCACTCACACCACACTAACCGCATATGATTTTGTCCTGTCAAAAGTATGTCTGGCTCAATGAATGAAAAGTAAAAAAACAGCCTTGGGTTCGGATTCTGTGCTGGGCTTTTCCCATTGCGTGACGGGAGTGCACCAGCAGGAGACACACCTAAAACACACTGAGAGGGATCCTCCCACACAAGGCCTGCAGAGCTTGAAGGGAAAGTACACTGGAACAGCTTCAACCAGACGATGTTAGTTTTTGGTTAATTAATCAGGCCTATAAATGTGAAATGGTCTGTTGGCCAAAGGAACAGAAAGCAAGCACCAAGGGGTGAGTTTACGCATTCCTCCACCCAGATCTCCACGCTCAACCCCCCGCTGGAGAGAAACTCGGCAGCGTTGCGGCTGCCTGCTGAGAAGGCATTCCAGTGGCTAATTACCCATCATGCCCCTGCTCATTGTTTCATTCCCGAACTCATGCCCAGTAGCAGAATCACGCGAGCCAATTGGGGTTAGTTGGTCTAGCCGGCTCAGAGATGGTGATTAGACCTATTTTTAAAAGCCCTCGTTGACAAAGTGAAACCCACAGAACTTTGTTATTACTGCCAACTCAAGGAGGAATAATACATTAGACCCAATACACTAATTTTTATAAACAACAAATAGCACTCTCCGTGTTCTGGGTCTATCCATGTTCCCACATCCCAGATGGTGAGATTTAATAAGAACTTAGACAGGGGAGAAATAAAGAGAGACAGCACACTTCTTGGTGACCAAGAGTCTGGGTAACAATGACTCTTCTCCAATCGTCACACGGATGGAAGAGCTGAGGGTAAATACCCCTGAGAAGAGGGCTGCGGTGCGTGCTATGTCTGAAAGGGGGGATTTTCCATAAAGGGGAGAATTTATGAGGGCACTGCGGAGATCAACCATAAACTCAGGACCATTTCCTCCAATGACGCAGGCAGAGGACCAGCGCCCCACTGGCTTGTTCTTACGTGACATACCTCACATGTTCAAGTGGCTCTTCGTTACTTTCCCACATTTACTCAGAAAACACGACTGTTGTTCTCAGAAAGTAATTCACTGTAAGCCAGATTCAGCAGTTTGTGTCGCTAATATAGAGCTTTGTGTGGGACAGTTTATAATTCTGCACCCACAAGACTCAACCCCCACATGAAACTGGTCACGACACATCTACACTGATGGACTGAATGTAACAAGCTGTTTGTTTTTGTAACATATGCAAGAACACAACTGCACACACAACAATATCCTCTTACAACCTGTTATTGCTGATTGGGACAGTCTGAGTCACACTTAAAAAGACTAATTTATCTTTCAGACTAAAGTATTTTGCAATAAAAAAAAGTGGGATTTGTCCCATTGTTCAAGGGCTTGGAGCCCATGCACACCAGCAGACTGCAGAACACCTTATTAAACAGAGCAAGCAATACAAAAAGCTTGAGATTCAGCCCAACTTCATCTGCGATGTCAGCTGTGCATGTTTAAAACACACCTTGAATTTGCTCCGATTTCACTTCGTGGAATATTGCCAGGCTTGGGGGGGCTGTGACACTCAGATTTAACCAATCGGTAATGACTTTGCTTACTCAATAAATTCACCAACAATTAATTTTATAATGAAGGAAAAAAACATTTAAATTTGGTCCAATGTGACAAGTATCACCGTTCTGAAACTACATCCATGACGACAGGCATCACAATTAGAGTTACAAATCATGTGACACACCTAACAGCTCCTCAGTGCCAGTTCTAACTATGCGAATGAATAATTTATTGATCTCACCCCCCAGTGCTTACCATAGACATCTGTGCTCTCTTGGTGCTTCAAAACACTTATAACAAAACAAGAACAAAAAGCTCCCTCAACACTTAGTGCTTGTTTCCAAGGGGAAATTACTTTCACACCAAACACTGTTACATCAGTTAAACTTGGAACCTTAATTAAATCACCAAAGCATTCAAACAATTACTACTGAATTAAAAAAAAAAAAAAAAAACCACCCACACACACACACCTTAAACCTGCCTGCTAAAGTCACTCAGCCACTTGTCAAGGTGATGACCACAATGACATCAATCTGAGCTGGGCCGACCAGAACCAGCTTAAAATATTAAAGTTTTTCTCTCCAAGCACATCAACATATGGAGCTGTAGAAAGTGTGTGCTTTAACTGGGATATGCCCTAGATTAGGATATCGACTTTGTAGCACTATGACATGTTCAGTATAAATTTCTGCAGACAGGTAAAGAAACATGTTCAGAGTAACATGGCTGCATGGATACATTTATTAATTTAGGAGACACTTTAATCCAAAGAAATATTTCATATACATGTTACAATGATACTAGTTGTCTGGATTTAAACCATCCCCCTTCAGTTTACAGCCACACGCAGCACACCCGGGGGGGCAGCATTTCAGTATCGTGCTCAAGAGTGCACTTTGCAGCTGGGATGGGATTCGAGCTGGGATTCAGACACCCCAGCCTGATGTTCTACCCACAGAGCCACCAGGCCACTACATAATAATACAAATGAGAGAGAAGCTATACAGTCCTGTCTGGAGTAGAAGAAAAGCAGATGCCTTGGTTTCAGTTTTCTGCATATGTCATATGAGAAATAAGCTTTCAGGCTCTCCTCTATGGAAAAACGCAATCTTTAACTTCCACTGGCATTGTGGTATGGGGAATGACACCCCCCCCCCCCAACGGCTCAGCTGGCCTATGCACACACCCTGGTCAAAACAGCTGTAATACAGTGAGATCAACACTCCTCCATGCCCCCAGCCCCACCGCAATTCACTGTCTGGAACGTATTAGGGATTCAAACAATCGAGGTACAGACAGACGCCCATCTCAGACTTAATGTTGGTAAGGGTGAGAGGGGGAGGGGCGGCAGTTTGTGTTTCTGACGTGTATGGGCATCTCTCCAGTCTTCTGAGACAGCTCGGGGAGGAGTGGTGGAGCACAGTGCAGGGTGGGGTGTGCAGTTGTTTTTCTGCAGGTCTGCTTTCCAGTACCAACTGAGCTCAGTCAGGGCCTCCGCAGAGCCAGACCATAAACAGCAGAGGCAGAGGGGAGACCTGTTACCATGCCAGGCAGCTGCGGGCACTACACCGGGATGCCTAATGGGGAGCAGCCCGAACCCCAGTGTGACAAAAGTTGAGTTAGAAGAAGGAGTGCGTGTGTATATGCAAGTGGGTTTGTTAACCCTATATCACATTCAGTTTTGTAACCCCTGACATGTCAGGCCTTAAAAGTCAGAATTCTAGGTGACAAATTCCCAACTTCAGTTTTTTTGCTTTAAATGCCCAGTGTGAGCAGTGTTTGGATCTCCAGCACCACAGTGCAGTTACTCTCCCTGGAAGCTCTGACAATGCAATGACACACAAGGCTACTGGTCAGTCTTGAAGCAAAGCACTGTCTAGTGCGTGCCGAGGAGCCCAGATGAGTGCTGTTGAGCCAACCGCTGCCACAGAGGGTCACGGTTCCAGCAGTTAGACAGAGTGAACCACGCTACTGTCCCAATCCCTCTGCTCTCTCTGTCTCTCTCTCACAACAGCCAAGCTTATATGAGGTTAAAGATTGTGAAAGTTGTCAGCTCATTCTACCCTGAGACCCACTTGTTTCGTTAGAAAGAAAAAAACAAAGGGGGAGGGGGGTGTTAAACTGCCACAGCGCTTTTACCTCAGACTTTTCAACTTAACATCTTCCTTGAAAACCTCCCCTGTGCTGTAAAAATCCCCAGAATGCAAGAGTGAAAATAAAAAATAAAAAAACCATCAGACAATGTAATTTACAACTGGACAGTGAGCAGCTGGCCCCTCCCCGAGCCTACAGCTGACTGACACCTCACCGCATGACAGATTACATATTAAAGCACTGGGATATTTTTTTTGTTTGCTTCAACAATTGCCCAAGGCCTGTGGCCAAATCCCCAGTGCCAAAGTGAGATAGATTGCTCAGGTGTGGGGGGTTGCGGTCTCTCAGCAGTGTTGCCAATTAAACTGTCCTCCCGGCGGGGACCAGCCTGCCACGCCCAATATACAGAGAAGTGACAGATGCAAGGCGACAGATGAACCGGATGTCACCTGCCACCAGGGAATGTAATATAATTAGGGGCAGCCATAGCTGTCAATCGCAGTGTGAGACACCAGCGCAGTGAGAAGTGCACAGTCTAAACAGTACCTTACGTATCACAGGGTAGTCCTCTAAAATGGGCCAAAATAGCTCCCCATTTATGTTATAGTGTAGGTTGTGGTACTAATGCTCCAAATAAATGTCCTTCCATTACCTTCTACAAAACTACTGCAGTCAAGTGAAAGTGAATTTTAAATAAAAACGACCCATCTCAAAACACTGAACAAACTGAAGTACATTTACCCACAGATAAATCCACAAATACCATGTCAGTACTTTACTCTGGCGGCTTAACCTTCTATTTCACAATATCTACGCTTAACCTCTTCATCTTGTCCAATACAAACCTGTCCTTTAATGATCACGTTAACTCTTAAGCAGTTTCCCATAACTCAGGAAAAAAAAATGCTAAATTGCCAGCTTTTGTTCAAGACACAAACATAAATACATACATAAATACATTAGTCAGTAACAAATTACATTATTGCAATGGCTTATTTTAAGGTTATTAATCATCTACATCATGCTCTCAACACTGCCATAAGAACAGTAACCAACATTAGAAAACAAGATCATATTATACTTGGAAGTGTTGGTTATCGTTTCCACTTTATGTAATTTATTTATTTTCAAGACTTGTGATTGGCAGTTCGGTTTACATTCATTATGCAATTCAATCCATTCAAATAACGCTTTTATTTTGAAATTTCAGTTAAAGTAACGTTCAGGTCTTGTTGAGCTGCGCTAAAGTGAGACATTTTGGGTAAGATACACCAAGTGGTAAGCACAGTGGTTTCTGCTTACCATAAAGGAAGCAAAATTTTATGTCATTGGATAGGAAAAAAGATGTTATGACAGTCCCTATTCTGGCATCCAGCCAACAATGTATTTGTTTGTTTCTTTGTGTATATTTTACCTCATTAAAATGTCGTTATACATGCTGTGCATGTCATTTTTACTTTAAGCTAACTGTTAATTTTCGTATTAATACTATGGATATACACTCACTGGCCACTTTATTAGGTACACCTTGCTAATACCGGGTTGGACCCCTGTTGCCTTCAGAACTGCCTTAATTCTTCGTGGCATAGATTCAACAAGGTGTTGAAAACAGTCCTCAGAGATTTTGGTCCATATTGACATGATAGCATCACGCAGTCGCTGCAGATTTGTCGGCTGCACATCCATGATGCGAATCTCCCGTTCCACCACATCCCCAAGGTGCTCTATTGGATTGAGATCTAGTGACTGTGGAGGCCATTTGAGTAAAGTGAACTCATTGTCATGTTCAAGAAACCAGTCTGAGATGATTTGAGCTTTG
>JABJVR010000106.1:5007172-5051834 GCA_025773905.1 Chitala chitala | reverse complement strand
GTCGAACCCTGAAGCAGATGGGCTACAGCAGCAGAAGACCACACCGGGTACCGCTCATGTCAGCTAAGAACAGGAAATGGAGACTACAATTCGCACAGGCTCACCAAAATTGGACAATAGAAGATTGGAAAAACGTCACCTGGTCTGATGAGTCTCGATTCCTGCTGCAACGTTCAGATAGTAGGGTCAGAATTTGGCATAAAGAACATGAAACCATGGATCCATCCTGCTTTGTCTCAACGGTTCAGGCTGGTGGTGGTGGTGGTGGTGGTGGTGGTGTAATGGTGTGGGGGATATTTTCTTGGCACACTTTGGGCCCCTTAGTACCAACTAAGCATCGTTTAAATGCCACGGCCTACCTGAGTATTGTTGCTGACCATGTCCATCCCTTTATGAGTACAGTGAGCCCATCTACTGATGTCTACTTCCAGCAGGATAATGCACCATGTCACAAAGCACAAATCATCTCAAACTGGTTTCTTAAACATGACAATGAGTTCACTTTACTTAAATGGCCTCCACAGTCACCAGAACCTTTGGGATGTGGCGGAACGGGAGATTCGCATCATGGATGTGCAGCCGACAAATCTGCAGCAACTGCGTGATGCCATCATGTCAATATGGACCAAAATCTCTGAGGACTGTTTCCAACACCTTGTTGAATCTATGCCACAAAGAATTAAGGCAGTTCTGAAGGCAAAAGGGGTCCAACCCAGTATTAGCGAGGTGTACCTAATAAAGTGGCCAGCAAGTGCATTTTAGCACTGTTTAATGACCTTGCATCTCATAGGCTAAGAGAATGTCACCTCTTTCCATTCAAAAGTCAACTTTGTTTCACACTTTAAAAGCATATGGGGCCCTTGGTATTGTGCTTATGGACTTTGCATTATGCTGTGTTCTTTCCTGTAGTCCAAACATCAACAGTTCAGGTGAATTGGTGATTTTGTATTGCCATGTGGGAGAGTCCTGTGATAAAATAGCACCCTGTCCAGAGTGTATTACGCTTTATACTCCAGAATATGCACAAGCCCACACACACACCCTAATCTACATAAGCACTTTAAAACAAATGCAATAAATGACACAACGATACTGTGGGCTTAAATTTCTGACAAAACATTCAAGTGCTAAAGCTGTTTACTTTTTATCCCCACACTACATATGCATGATACTCTTGAGGCTATAAACACTTGTATATACTTTTTAAAAGTGTGCATTACAGTCAAATGCACAGTACATAGAACTTTTTTGTAATTGTATTGCCAACAGGATATCACTACCATAGTAACAATAGGTTACATTAAATGCCACCACTTCATTCTGTCATAAACGCCCCCACAGCTTAATAAGAAATACAATGCTTCCAGCACTTACCATTTTTGTATTGTGTGCCTTATCAACGGGTGCACTTGATCTCAATTCTTCCTCACTAGGCTTCACTTATTCATGAGGTGCACGGAAAAATCGTCATTCCTGCATGTGGTTGGAATATCGATTTCATGTTAGACTGATTTGTAACAATTAGCGGAACACCATGTATTGCTTTTCAAACACGCTAGTTAAATCATACAAGTTACACGCCAATTTATAAAGAAATTAAACAACGCCAGATTTGGCAGTGAATCTGGCACAGATCTCTCTGTAACTAAAGACTGGCTAATCTATGCCGTTTCCCTGGTTGGCCTGTCCCATGTCACATAAAGGACAGAAGTAAAGCACTTCCAGCATATTGTCCAAGTCTCCAAAACCAAAGTTTCAATAACAGATGCATCACCAGCGATGTTGCAATACAGTACAATGTAGTAAAAAAAAAAAAAAAAATCACGTGTAGTCAATGAACGGTTGTATCCACCTATGTATGAATTCGTATATTTTTACGGGGTAGCAGTGTGTCAGTGTGTAGTCGCAGAATGTCTCGATTTAAAATACGGGTGTAAACTATGAAGAAGAAAAAAAAAACTCATTTTTTATAAAACGCAAAAATTTCGGCGTTTTTCCTTTTAATTTTCTGAAAATTGGTAAGTATTGTTCAAGCACCTTGACGTTAGCTGCAACGAAGAATCACGCTAAATATGATCAGTTCATTTTTAGTAATTATGGTCTTACATGAAGAATTCTGGGACTTCAGAGAAAACTATTCAAATCCTGCCAAGATGAGACACAATTATAGAGACTTGAAAACAACTTGATAAATATTTACAAGTAGCTTTAAAAATTAGTTAGCGTTCAATAACATTGGTACCTACCTATCTTATTAGTTATATTAATACGATTTATTAGCTAAGGTCTTGTCTACATCATGGGGTAACCCACCTTATACTCCAGAGCAAAAGAAAAGTTCTGAGCTCCATAGCCGCTGTGAACTAAACTTTCACAACTTCGACAAACTTCAACGCGACAGAACTTTTCACAATCCCCCAGGTTTTCTGACGGAACTGAGAAGCATATAAACACAGATTGAACTATGGGATGTATAGTTCGTAATAAATTGTTTGGAAGAATCACGAACACATCTGGGTCGCGAAAATACTAAAACTACAAGTCCCGACTTCCACTTAAACGTGTTGCACACCTTCAACAGTACAGTGTTTTCTCGGTAATTGTAGTTGTATAATGCTAATCCTGTTCATAACTAAGTGTACTTAAAACTACAATTCCCATAACTACCCCAGACGAGCCGGAACTTTCGCTCAGGTTGCCGTGGTTCCAGTCTGAAAGATTCCCGTTCGTTTCCTGCACCACTGAAGAGGAGGAGGTACCGAGAGCCAGACCAGGAAGATTAAACAACATTGTAACCTCAAACAACTTCACTATACAATGAAATTATCTGCAGTCATTCACTCTCTAGAAATCTACTGCTTCACGATATTATTGGTAAGTAGTAATGTCCGACACCTGGCAGCATCTTTAATTGCACCGCTCTTTCTCCGCCTTAGATACATGGATGGTTTCTGCGTGTGTGGCCGGCTAGCTAACTACATTCACTGTTTGTACCAATACTGAAGGAAGATCGCTTTTTGTGTGTTAAGGGAAATGCTACTTGCAGTTTGAAATTGAGTTTAGAATATTCTCAGTATACAAAAATTATGCTTTGGAATTAATGTGCTCAGCTATTAGCAAACACAAGTGTCCAGATGAAAGTTTAGTTCACAGTTTAAATATAGTTTAAATATAAACTCAAGGCCAGTTCACTTATTTTGTAGTTAACATGGTAGGCAATGTCATTTACCAACCGGTTTGTTTAGATAGCCCTTTAGTTTAAATATTGTGCTGTTAACTGCATGCTGTTTATAGAATGTGCATCGAGAAAAATGTATTTTATAAGAATGGTCAGCAGGGTACACACAACGTCAAGTACAGTAACTTACTGTGATATGCAAACGAGGTGTATCGTATTTGTATACTTGGCTTACGTAGAAATGTATAAATAAACTTTAAGATGATTGGACCTTGACTTTTGATTTTTTTTTTAGCATTGTCTAGATAAACGTAGCAAACCGTTTAGTCTCTCAAGATGAATGTCAGTATGCTTAACTAATTATTTTTGCAGCCAGGTGCGTCCTGTATAAACTTTAACCCGACATTTAAGTTGGGACTAGTTATTTTAAGAACGAACACTTGCCCTCAGCTCTGCTCTAACTGAAGAAGCCGGTTGGTGAATTCCTCTGTTGTGGCTCATTTCTATTGGCTCGCAACCCGGAACTGAACACGCTGCTTTGCGGCATGAGGCCGCGGCCTAAACATTGAGCGTTTATACTGAGCAGCAGATCATCTCTGAATTTCAGTGTTAACTGTTGAACTGTACGTTGAAGATCTGTACGTGTTTTGTCCTGTCGTCACGTTGTCGTTATGATAAAGTTGTAACTTAATTACAGCAGATTACCCAGGTGGTTTACCAGCTGTCGTTATACCGCATGTATCTGTGATAACGTCCAGATACATGCGGTATAATGACAGCTGGTAAACCACTTAGGTAAACATAAGCGAAGCTTCAATGTTTGGTGCTTATTCATACGTGTTTCACAGTGTTTGTGCGAATTTTTACTTTAAGCCTTGGAAGTGTGTTTGGACAATGTATGGAGAGAAGGTGAACAAGACGTTTTTGCAGCTTCTCTGGTTGTCCTCCAAACTTTCATATAAGCCTCGAAATTGGAATAAACCTAAATTAATGTTTCAAAGAACAGTGTAGTTAAATACCTGCATTTTGAATGGGTTCTAGTTTGATTTGAGTGATGGCACATCAAATGTCATACCAGTTTCCCTCTGGAGGATGTCAGAGAGGTACTGGGTGGGCTGCTGAGAATGTTGTCATAGATGCATAATGACAACCATAGTGCTTTATGGTGGTATAAGTATGGGCATTAAAACATTTGGAGGGTGGCATAAATGGTAATTTAATACAGGTGCTTTTTAACATAGGCACACCTGGCAGCGAGGCAATTTGAGCCAAAGACAAATTTGCCCTGTTACATGTTAGATTCCCTGCATGCCTGCATCTCAGTTACTGTTATAGGGTACAAATAAGATGCAGCATATTCACTAGTTGTGCAAAGGCAGTTACTCAGTTGGCTTCTGTAAAAGGTTACTTAAGAACGTTGACAATTACCAAGAGTTTGCGTTGCTGAAGGCGGAGCTGTTAGTTCGTTCCAAATATCAGAATGTGTTGGATTGAAGCAATAGGCAAATTTGGGGGAAATGGAGAATGCGGTTAGGGTTTCTGTGACCTTGTTAAGGTATTATTTAAAACCTGGTTATTTGTGTAGTTTGAGTAATTGTTTGAGAGAAGTCTATAGTACCATTATCTACTGACTGTCTTGCTTTTCATAATGTTATCGTCCTTGCTATTATGTTGTCAACACTTCCTGTCTGAGGATTATCTTTGTCCTTGTGCGCAGATAGACAAATTGACACTAGTGCAAGTTGTATTAGTTTTGGTGTTGTAAGTAGTTGTGCATATACAGTATATGTCTGTGACTAATGGGCCTTACATCACCTTTGTATCAGACTGGGACATCAGTACAATAATATAAACGTGTTCATTTTCGTTTTATTTCTTTTTCTCAGAGTATTTCCTTGTGTAATTATATTTTTTGGAATAAAAGGAAAGGCAAGAAGGTGCAGTGATTTGTCAGAATTTTATTGTCCTTTTAACTAAATAAAGCATATCCCTCAGTTCTCTACTGTAATCTGTTGCCAAGGCAATTTAGTGTTTTAATGAAATAGTTTTGTTTTCATGCGAACTGTTTATTTGCTTTACAGGCTCTAATTTAAACCAACTCTTGTCTTTGTCAGTACAGCTGGATGTTTAGCTACTTTTACTGTTGTTCAATGGTACAGCAGCAGTATTCTCTCCTTGATCCTCCATTTATCCTATTGGCCAGATGAACGAAAGGATATAGGGACATGCTGAGACCCACAGTATTGTAGTTACTGACTATCATTTACTTAGCTTGCTTTCAGTTCTGCTTGCTGTCAACACTACTTTTTATGGTGTGTAGTTATGAAAAAAGTGAACCATCGTGCCATTTAGAGGAGGAACTATACTGCTGTCCTAGATGTGGGGAGAAATGCAAGTGGAAGACAAGAATTGGGTTTCAATAAAAAACAGATGTGGATTGTACTATGTCTACAGCGAGCCAGTTGAAGTTTGCTGGGTGTGCTTGTATGGTGTTAGCATGGCTTAGAGTCAGCTCTTGTTTTGACTGTCCCGTTCGTCCTTGGAACATGTCGGACCAGTTCGGCTTCCACACTGTGCAGGATATGTGTTATAGGTGACCTACTTCATAGCTCTGCCTTTCTCGCCTCTCCTTCCCATAACCCTAAAGTGGACTTGCTTCAACTTGGATGCGTGTATTAAGGGCATGGTTAAATAGAAACGCAGTCGGAGAAGAAGCTCCTCTGTGTTTTTTTTTTTTTTTTTTTTTTCTTCCCTTCAGCTTTTGGTGGTAACAGTTTGAATTTCTTTGTGTAGGTTGTGACTGCATGTTACCCTAGAACAGAAGTCCTTCTGGAAACTTCCTTTAGTTTGTCTTTTGTATTCTGTGCAGCTGGTCATGTATCCCTTGGAGAATTGGAGTAGTTTTATATTTGTTTATTTAGCAGGCGCTTTTATCCAAATCCAAATACATTTCACGTACGTGTTACAATGATATTTGTTTTCTGCAACCCAGCCCATCCCCTTGTTTAAGTATCTTGCTCAAGGACACACTTGGTGACTGGGCTGAGGTTTGAACTGGGAGACTTCAACATCCAAGCCTGATGTTCTACACATAGAGCCACCAGGCTGCTATTTACAGTTTTACACACAACCAATGTGGATGTACAGTGTTTTATATTTGGTATGATTGTGCAGTTTTGACAAAGTGGGTGAAAACTAACCAATTGACCATGCAGTGTGCTGTACTTAACATACAACCCCTAGCATGGAGAGGAGGCTTGGTTCAGGCTCCAGCATGGGATACCACCTGCGAGAGGGGATTAGTGTTGAGTAAGTGTATCTTGCGCTTCATGGACATCACCAGATGTACCATGTGATGTAGCCCTGTGTCCAGCCTTGGTTGATGTATCCTCAGTTACATGTGCTTTTGCCCCTTTCACTTTGTTTTGTTTCCCAGAGGCTTCAGGTCTTAATTGTCCTTGTTCCACTGACATGGTTTCCAGGGCCTGTACCCAAAACTTGGCCCCACTGGGGCACTGATGGAAAAGTGGTATCTGACTCCCTCCACTTACTGCTCATTAGCGGTACCAAAGTGTGAGCTTCAGACACCTGGAGGTATTTTCAGCAATGTTGTTCTGTAGTAGCCTGTGCACTGTGGAGGGGGATGAGAACACCTGTAACTTTTCTTGTTGTCTCTGGACATATAGCTGGTCTCCAGACAAACAGACTAGATGGATTCCAGGTTCAGCATCAGGTTTAAGAAACAATACATTAAAGCGCAATGTTTCAGTGTAGGGACGGTAGACGTTTCTTGGGACCAAAGTACATAATGAGTGAATGAACATTTCACTGTGAGAGTCTGAACAGGGCCGTAGTGCACTGGTGCCGATCCCAGCAAGCAGCAAGAGTGTCTCTGAGTGCGAGGTTCGCCACCTGCACTTCCTTCAGCAACCGAACTCTCCTGTTTTCTTAAGCGTTGGTATTTTACTCTTTATATACGTGTACATATAGTTTTAATATGAAACATGTTTAGCTTTCTAGATGCCTGTGACGACATTTTTAACTCGTGTTTAAATTGAGCTAGACCGTCATTAATTTTCCCTGTGAATTCAGACTGTGTTTGACGCAGGGTGAGAAAGGTTCCCGTGTTTGTTCATGGTGTGTATCGAGAGACTGTAATTCCACAGTGCTAACTGGGAGAAACAGAGGGTGGGGCGTATGAGGCTTGATCTCAAACTGCTATTCACTAATGAGGACACTGGCAGAGTGTGAACAGCTGGTTACCTGACACCCCTGGGAAGAGAGCACCCCCCACCCCCAAACTGAGTAAACACATCTGTGGAAAGGCTGGACTGTGCATCTGCAGTTCTGCGTGTCCTACCTAAAGCCTTTCTCAGCCTGCGATTGTCCACCTTTTAGGGTGGAGCCAGATGACAGTGGGTGTGGATAAAAGGAATGCAGCTAGTGAAATTTTTGTTGGAGGGAAAGTCATTCTTTTAAATTGGTATTATTCAAATTTCCCCTTTGTCTGTCATATATATGCATCAGTGTGAACTTGTATCAAACAAATTGCTGACTCATAGCTGTGGGTATATATCTATTCCTTGGGGAGATGACTGCATAATTGTAACCACTAACAATATAGATTTTCTTATGCTGTTCAGATGAGTTATGCATTTCAGGTAGGGACAGTGATCACATTTTAAGTATTACACCAAAAAAGTGTGGTACTGTATGTTATACACAGGACATCAAAAAAGGAAAATAGATTTTCAGTATTGAGAGGGTCAAAATTATTCTTTTTCCCCTTTAAAGAATGTGGGTGCATAATACCATTGGGAGATGGTGGCTCTTTATATGCAAAGCACAAATGAAGGTATAAATGACATGCAGTTTAGGCCATGACTGAGAGCAACTGGAGAACAGAGATCAACCAATCATGTTGTTTCACATTAACTGTGATGTACCTCAGGGTTTTTTTTTTTTCCCCCTCCTAGTTCTTGTTTTATTTTTTTTCTTTGCTTCTGCGCAAGAAAAAAATTGACATTTGTTTGGCAGATAATTTAATCAAAAGCAGAAATATACTCCCAAAAACTGTTCATATTTTGGGCCCAAAATATTTTTCTTCACGTTTTTACTATTCTGTCACGAAGACTGTTTGTAAAGATGCTGAGGCTTTGTGGTGAAGTAGTTTTTTTTTTTTTTTTGCTGTTGTGTTAAATGTGTGTTCTCAGACCCATGCTGAGGTCCACCTTGTGCTGCTGGAGAAAATCCTGGAGCAGAACACTTTACCCAGCAGGGAGCCAGCGACCCAACGCCACTGAGCATCATGGGTCTTCATCTGGTTCTGACATTGTCTTCAAAATGCATGTGCGCTGGCATTATTATAATTATTATTCAGATAGTGAGTCATGAGGTGACACTCTCAGCAGCATTATACCTGCCACCTCAGGTGAGATGCTGTACCTGCAAAGTGTCCAGATATTTCAGGTGTTTTAATATAAATCATCAAATAATCAGGAGATGAACACAACCAGATGAAGGTTTTATTCTGCTAATGCAGATGCAGGACTGCTTGTTGGCCTTTGCAGAGACTGAGGTGGTGTCTGGACCAGCAGAGCTCTAGTGGTTCTGCTGCTGCTAACGTGGGGGTTCAGTCTGAGCGCGCTCACATCAATCACTGGTCAGCCTTCTTGTTAGGAGCCACTAAAATGGAGCCTAATGGCTTTTTCCACTTTAACCATCCCAGAGAATTTCTGAAGGGTTAAACAGTAATAAAAGCTAGCTGACTGCTATTCTTGTCATGTGTTACTACTCGCACGCCTGTACAGTACGTGTGGGGTAGGTCCGGGCTGATTGGTGCCAGTCAAACAGGTGAGCAGGGTGAAGTGGGTGGGCAGCTTGGGGCTTCAGTTCCATCCAGTACATGTTACAGTAGAGGTTTAGCCATGTCTTCTTTCGGCTGCTCCCTTTAGGAGTTGCCACAGCGGTTTAGCCATATGATGGAATGGAATGAAAGCCTTTTGTCTGTTAGATTTCTCACAGAACGTAGTGTGGGGAGCTGTGTCATATGCTGATTGTCAGCTAGCTATAGAAAGATCACTTTGCCCCCCCCACGTTCCCCCAGTCACAAAAGCTCTAAGGAGCAGCAGTGTCCGCATAAAGAAGCAGAACAAACACGAGTGTGCTGGCTCCAGTAACGAGCCCCACCCATAGCCAGAACGCCAGCATGACCGTGGTGTCTGGGCACGTGTGGGCTTCCAGATGCACCCGGACGTCTGCTTCAGTCTCCTGCGGATGTTCGGTATTGGCATACGCTGTAAAGCAAAGGGTAACGTTCAGGTTGTGTGGATTAAATTTTTTTTTAATGGTGCATAATAAGAGGATTTGTTGGCTGAGTGCTGCACTGTATAGCGCAGCCTCGTCCTTGTGAAGTTGCTTATGGTGTAAAATGTGTCGGCCGGCGCTGAGAGAGCGAGTGCAGTTTGTATAAACGGAGAGGCTGGTGCTATTCCTTTCTTTTCAATTCCCATCTCCTTTCCTGTCCTCGCACCTGCATCCACAGAAAGCTCAGCCTGTTACGCAGCTACTTTTCTGTCTGTGGATTGGGGCCTGTAAAGATGTGGAATTGTATTTGTAAACGTGCGGTAGTTTTGAATGACGTAGGGAAGCTTTTTAGGAATTTCAGCAATTTTAAGGTACCGCTGCATACATACCTGCAGTGTCCTTGAAGTTGTTATGCAAAGACTTGATTGTGTGATGTGTATTTTTGATGCACACACACACACACACACACACACACACACACACACACACACACAGCTCTTATGCAGCCCAAGGGCCTTTCTGTAGCACGTGTCTGCGTGCAAGTGTCATGGCTCAGCATCTCACGCTACACTCTTTCGTTTTGTCTCTCTTCAGGCCTCTGGGTTCTTTGCTCCGGTAAGAAGTGAAATAACCACGCTTGACGGGGGGAATATCGATGATGTCTTGAGTAAGCATGCAACTTCCTTTTTCCTGTGATGGGTGGTGTGTTTTGATGGTCCGTGGGTTTGTGTGGTCAGAGCAGCTGTCTAACACTGTGACTTACAACTACAAAAAAGAACATACTTGGGTGTTATAACGTTTATTTAATTTTTTTATTTTTCAGACAATGCAGGTGTGGCGCTGGTGAATTTTTATGCAGACTGGTAAGTACAAGTTAGTTCGTTTCCTCACTGTACTGTTGGCCGTGTCTATCTTGGTGTCAGATACAGAAAATGTTTCAGTGCAATATTGTCCTTCCAAGGTGTTTGGAGTTGGGTTACCTTTTAAATCTTTGCACCTAATACATGAGAAGTACATTAACATCATATAATCTATATGTTATATTATGAATATTTGGAGTGGCAGTTTCTCAGCATGGAGTACTGGCTGCTGGTTGTGAAAGTTTGGTTGCACAGAAGTGTGATGGCTGTGTCATGGGAGCCTGCATGACCTCGTGCCCAGGTGCCGTTTCAGTCAGATGCTGCACCCCATCTTCGAGGAGGCCTCTAATGTGGTACGAGAGGAGTTTCCTGACACCAAGCAGGTGGTGTTTGCACGTGTGGACTGCGACCAGCATTGTGAGTTTCTGCTCTTAGCATACCTGAGTATTTACACACACACAGACACACACACACACAGCACCAGACACTAGCTACAGCCAGACACAGCTTTTGAGATAAAGGAAATTAAACAGAATTATTGACGATCTGCAGAGTGTTTGATGGCTAATGACAAAACTGCGTTTCCCTCTGAAGCCCCAGGCAGTTTAAAGCTTGCCAGCAGGGAGGGGGGTCCAGACGTGGTGGGTAGGTGGGGGGACGGGGAGCTTAAACACCTGCCGTAATGAGAACAGAAATTACTTTTGAGAATTTAGAACCCTCGGCTGGTGGCCTGCTTTCATCCCTATGATACGTGAGCTTCGTCACGTCTATCACCCAGTGGGCAGGGTCTCTGTAGGTAGCTCCGCTCCTATTGGTGTACACTGATCCTAGGACCAGATCCTTGTCAGCAACATTAGTTACTCCAGCAACGTCTATTCACAGCATTCCTGATACCTACCTAGCTTGGTGACTGGTCTACCTTTTGCTGGTACACATTTGTATTTCTTTTAGCGAGCAAATCTTTTTGATCAGCAGCCCCCAAAACACATACTTGGTTACATGTTGTCCTTTTACAAAAGTTGGCTGATTTGCCTGTTGCTTGTTGAGGTCCAATGGCTGCTGTAAGAATACCCTGCGGAACACTTTCCGTCTGTTTATATAGTATCAGTAGGCATGTATCCAGAGTTGTAGTGAATCAGTTTATCCCTAGAGGTGCAGGCCTCAGGGTGACACTAGATGACAGTCATGCCAGGTGTTCTAATGGAGCAACTCAGTTATCGGCTCAGAAGCATGCCTTTCATTCTCCCTGCTCCTTCAGCTGACATCGCCCAGCGCTACCGCATCAGCAAGTACCCCACGCTGAAGCTCTTCCGCAATGGCTTGATGATGAAGAGGGAGTACAGAGGTCAGAGGTCGGTGTCGGCCATAGCTGACTTCATCCGGCAGCAGAAGGTGGACCCTGTGAAGGAGATGCAGAGCCTGGAGGAGGTTACCACTATTGATGTGAGGAACTGCTATATTCTCTTACTCAGCCATTGCACTCAGTAGCTTTACCAAACCTAGCATTCACTCACCCTTCAGCAACATTTCCACCTTCCAGCTATACAGCATGGCATCCTTTGTCTATGCTGTTGAGGCACATTGAGTGGGTATTTCTTAAAGTTTCTTTCCTTCATCGTGAGCCAGTGTTGCTCTTGTCATATTCAAAGGAAATATTGATAATGCATGAACTACCAAAAGTGAAGTTGAGATTCTTTCACAAAATGTTATCTTCTGAGGTCACCAGTAAATGAACAGTGGATCTTAATAGAGAGTGAAATTTATAGTCTTGAACAGTTGTCTGCTGGATGCAATTCTTATTCCACTGTCCTGGTTCTGATTCAGTTTTGAGGAAGTCTTTTAACATGATAGCTTTGACAAAAGCACTCAGCATAGTACTTCATTGCTAAATACGTCCCCAAATACATTCAAATTGAAAACAAGTGCGTTTTTCTTCAGATACCTGATTAGGGCCACTGCTAGAGATTTTGGCCTCCCAGCAGGATATTTTAGTTGTTTTGATAGTTTAAGATGTTATGCTATATTCAAATTTTTGAGGGCCCCTCTCATTTACAAGCTGCTGGAATCATTCTAGGTGCCCAGTCCTGTACAGCACCCCTGCTCCTAGTACTACTTAAAAAATTTCTATGTGATGTCTATTTTATTTCCCTAGTAAAGCCCTTTAAGGCAAGTCACTCAGACAAACAAGAGTATGGACTTTTCCGGAATTAAATCAAGCCGCGTCCCAGTTCTAACCCAATTCCTTAATAAAATGAAAAGCAGTGATGTGGTTAAATAAAGCCTGACCAAGTTTACATCTTGTATCACAACTGAGGGCTTGTCCTGTACCATGAATCTTTCCTTCTCTTTGTTCTGATCAACTGCCTGATCGGATTTCAGACCCAACAAGGCAAAAAAAAAAAAATTCAGAGCTATGAAGAGCCATTGAATATCACACAGACATGCACAAGCACACAGGGCTGTAAGCTTAGGCTAACGTTAAGCACCAGCAGTGTAGAGGCACATAAATGGAAGTGACATAAAAGGGGGCGATGCAATTACTGCTGGTGGCGACAAGACACGGAGTGCGGTAAACAGATACTGACTGTTACTGCAGCAGCAGCTACATGCCACAAGCCACCTGCTTTCCTTTGCCAACGCCGTGCTCTCACTCACTGTTTCTGTGCTCCTGCAGAGGACGAAGCGCACCATCATAGGGTACTTTGAACAGAAGGATTCCGATAATTACCGAACATTTGAGAAGGTGGCCAACATCTTGCGAGATGACTGCGTCTTTCTTACGGCTTTTGGGTAACGCTGCCTCCGTGTTTGCTTGCTTGCCTTTGCGATGCTGAATGTCTGTGAGGTTGGGCGTGACCTCATTTGACCTACTCTCTCGCAGGGAAGTGTCCAAACCTGAGCGCTTCAGTGGCGATCACATGATCTACAAACCCACCGGGGTGAGTCTTACAGCATATACTATAAACAGATGCCAAACACCAAGAGTGTTGGGGATACCTGCTTGCATGGATGTAACCGGTATTTCTAAAGTCGGCAAACAAAGTCTGGCCTGGTCTGGCCCCACCTCTTCTTTTAACATCTAGGTTGACAAGGCTGTGATAAATAAAAAAGTTTACTGGCCTCACTTTATCTCAGTGTATATTTATAGTTATGCCCATGTCTACTGGTTTACATCTTACTGTTTTAAGTCTGATTGTCATGTGACTTTTTTTTTTTTTTTTTGGCCAGACTCTTTACACCATAATAAACGGGCACAGCAGAAGAAATTTGCCATAACAAGAGCTTACAGCTTAAAACCAGACTCTAGCTTCAGGGAAGTCCCAGCTGAATGAAATGGGCATAA
This sequence comes from Chitala chitala, assembly GCA_025773905.1. Lineage (NCBI taxonomy): Eukaryota > Metazoa > Chordata > Actinopteri > Osteoglossiformes > Notopteridae > Chitala > Chitala chitala. The sequence continues at coordinate 5,038,147 of JABJVR010000106.1, read as the reverse complement.
AAGGCAATCAGGTTGTGAGGACAGCATACTGGAGGATGCTGGCAGGAACACGAAGAGTCCACGCTTAACATTCCTTTCTTAGCACATCATCCCTCTCAGCGCTCCTCAGTGGTGTGGAGAAGCCGTGTTTTGTGTAACTGTTCTCCACGCCACCTGCACGTATGCTGTCTAACGCTGTCACTTTGTTCCGTGTTACAGGAGAGTGCGCCAGACATGATCTACCTGGGTTCGCTCACCAACTTCGACCTGAGCTATGCCTGGGCCCAGGACAAGTGCGTGCCTCTGGTGCGCGAGATCACATTCGAGAATGGCGAGGTACGTGTGGGGGTCAGGTCGTGTCGCTTGCCGTGGCCCTAACCGTCGGCTAATACAGTACCGCGTTTTCAGATATTTCCGTCTGCCCCGCCACCTTGCTTATCCACAGATTGATTTGTTTAATTTATTTATTTATTTTTTTGCCCTGTCCTTTCTTTACCACTTCGTCTGAAAGCTGGTTGCTATCGACCCGCAAGAGCTGCCGCCACTGCTGCCTGTGGGGTGGCGGTATTGAGTTGTCTGGCTTTGTGCGACTCCTCTGATCAGAGACGATGTGAGGAGCAGCCAGGCTTTTGTGACAGTGTGAGCTGATGGCCGTCTGTTTGATCGGCGTTCGCAGGACTGCCACAAGCCACCCCCGGCCCTGCCTGCTCACTCGCCTGAAGGAGTTGGCTCCTTTTGATCTAGAATACAGGGCAGTGTTTGTTCCCCTTAGCTCTAGGCCAACACATCCATGAAGTCTGGGACTGGGGTTATTTGTCACTGATGGGTGTATACCACCCAATGCAAGTCCTCCTTGAAAGAACAGCGATTGAGAGTGGGTGTTAACCTGTGGTGCAGTCATTAGTGTGTGAATGGTGAGAGAAGGGTGGTGGGATGAGGGGGGGCTCCACTTACCCATGAGGATCCTTAGTGTACTTTTCCCACGAAGGGTGGGAGCAAATGTTTTGTGTGCTCTGGCCAGAGGGCACCAGTGTGTGCACAGCCCCAAAAATCTTGTTTGCCCATAGCACGCGTCCGGAATCTCTGTACTGTTTGCATCGCTTGGCAACCAACAAAGCCAAATGCAGATTTCTTGGCTGTCAACCAGCCACTCATAATCTACCTGCAGCTTAAAGGATCGTTAACATTGCGGAAAGCGTTACTTTATCACATTGTTGCTCAGATGATTAAGCTTGATGTAATTGTCCCAAATAGTTGAGAAGAACCGCACCTATTCACAATACACTACGGTCCTGATGTCATGTCTGCATTGGGAGACATTTTCACAGAGCAGTGAGGTAGAATGAGCCTCGTATTTTTGGTGAAGTGCGGCCTGTTGGAGGTGGGAGCTCTCGACAGCAGCTCATAGTTACACTTTGCTCAGACTCTGCTTTAGTACAACATTCAAAATGCAAAGAGCTGTAAATGGCAGTCAAAAGTGGCATATTTAATTTAACTCTCACTGCAGAATTATGCTGTGTATTAACTATATTTGGGCACAGGATGTGCATTTGGAAATTCCTTAAAATTAATTTGTCCTTTGACGTGTTTGTCCTTTTTTTTCGCCCTCTTTGTACGATTAAATATCTCCCCCTTGGGGCAGTCTTTGTACTATACCTATAGTTAACTAGTAATATTTCACATTACTATTGTTCACATCTCCAAAAACCTTATCGGCTGTCACATACCTTCAGAGCTGGGCCCTGACCAATTTGGTGCCCTAGGCATGATTTTGGTTGGTGCCCCTTACATTGCAACCAATTCCAGTACCAATCGCTATGTTCATACCAGTGGTGCCCCTAGCATTTGCCTATAAGGCCTGTGCCCAGGGCTGGCTCTGCGATATCTTAGTTCTAATTAAGATAATCATATATTTTCTAAATGTTAACATTAAGTTCATCCATTAAGGTTGTGAAATTGTAAACTAGGATCCTTAGACAATTCAGATTTTACACAAACATGCACACAACTGAAATGATAGCTAAACATTTTTTCCTGTTAGCAGTTAGCATATCTTCACTGGTAACTTTGGGTTTGCGACTCTTTCCAGGAGCTGACAGAAGAGGGAATCCCGTTCCTCATCCTCTTCCACCAGAAGGATGACCACGAGAGCCTAGAGAAGTTTCAGCAAGAGGTGGCTCGACAGCTCATCAGTGAGAAAGGTACCTGTGGTTGGGAGGGAGCGGTAGGGTGGGGCCTCCAGTTGTGAGGCTCAGCTTACCTTTTCTGTGTGTCGCATCCCTCCTTCCTACCCCATCACCCAGGTTCCATCAACTTCCTTCATGCTGACTGCGACAAATTCCGGCATCCCCTCCTTCACATTCAGAAGACACCGGCTGATTGCCCAGTCATCGCCATAGACAGTTTCCGTCACATGTATGTCTTCCCAGAGTTCAGCGACTTAACGTAAGTATCAGCTCCCGTAAGCCACTCCTTTTTCCTCCCTATCTTACTGGGGGGGGGGGGGAAATCTTAATTAAAACTGAGACTGTGTCTGTTCTGCTTCTTGATGGGGTCTCAGTTTGTGAGGGGGTGGGACTGACAATGGGTGTAATCATGCTTTAGCAACTGCCAGCCCCCAGGGCTTTGCCTCCCTGTTCTGAGCACCTGATGATTAAACCTCAATTACGGTGGCTGCCGCTAACCAGGGCCTGTCATCAGGCAGTCCTGCAACCTCCGGGCTCCCTCCAGAAACAAGAGCTTCAATTAAATCAAGTCCGCAAGCACATTATAGACAAGAGTTTGGCTGGAGAGAAATGAGGAAATGTGTGAGGAGGGGAATTACTCATTCCTTAATCACTCGCTTCATACGAGCGGCACTGCTTTGTGTGCCATATGTCGTTACTATTTTTAGTTTCCCCATGCAGATCTTTGTGTCCCTTATTGATGCACTTGGGCCCACTGAACAGAGCACCCATCCAGCACCAGATCTGGGCTGGATCTGAACCCTTCAGGCAGTTCTGTCTTTCGGTTTGATGAGTATTTTGGCTGTGTTATGGACCAGTCTTCTTACATTCTACATATGGCGCTCTTTATTGCAGAAACGAGCCAAGCAATTGTGACAGAACAATTATGTCCACCGGTTAATTTGTATCAGTGTTTTACCTTATTTGAATTTTGTGCTTCTGCATTAGGGTGTTCAGTAACATTTTTGCACTAAGTATGACAGTGGATGATTGACGGATTGGAGGGTAATACGGCTAAAGTAATTCCTTGTGAGAGAATTGGGTGGTGTGCAGTTTTGAGGTAAATGAACACAAGGAAATTGGAGTAGACAAGTAGAGCCATAACAATTGTCATATGTGGTGCATTACTCCTAAACATCCATAAGGTTCTGCTCTCTCTCAAAAAGCACCATAGCCCTGTTTCAAAGCTGATGTTTCTCCTACTGACAGTTGACATTGAGCTGTATGTAGAGGACGTTTGTCGAAGATTATTTCTGGTATACTGGTACTGTGGTGACTGTTGCCACAGGTCCAGTGTGACTCCTCACGTCAGTGTACCCTGGTTAGCACCAATACTGAAACGCTGGTGGAGTAAAGCAAAAAATTGTTACTGTAGAGGTCAAAACAGGTGGGCCTAAAGATGGATGAACTGGAGTGATGAATATTTAAACATGGAGGGGGGAGAATATTGAGCTGTATTGATGAGCAGAGTGCTGATGATGAAATTCCTTACATATGCGTTTCCCCTGGAGAGCCCATGGTCCTGTCACTTTGGCGAGCTGGAGCAGCGGAGCTGGTCAACTCCGCGCTCCACTGGGGAGTCACCATGGCCGTTGCACGTGCCTTCGTGCGCTTCCTTTTTCCTGTTCAAACGTACTCTACCCACCACTACCCTAGATTGGCCTCACAGCGCTAAAGTGGTGAAAAAGAAGCATGTATGTGGGGCACTCATCTCTCCCCCCAGTGGTGTTAAAATGTGGATTTGCACGAACAGTACGACTGCTGTCAGCAGATGCTGCTGGTTGAGAGCCTTATGATTTGTCACTGGGGCCCGGGGGGGAATGGAGGTAGTAAAAGGTAAGGTAGTAAACCCCACCCCACACACACATTAGGGAATCACATTTCGTAGTGCTTGCATACCTGCCTGGCAACTGGTAGATAACATAGATTTATGAACACCAGTCACCGACAACCTTGTGATTCTGTTAAGGGGGTAGTGTTTCTAAATTGGTCACTGTCTTTCATGTTTATCTGCTCTGTCCATCAGTTACCGCTGATTTTGTGGTCGTGGGTGCAGGGTGGCTGTGGTGACAGGCGGGGTCACTGGTGTTTGGGTGGGGCTTCCTTGTTTGTTCATTTCCTGGGTTTTGGTTCCGACAGCATTTCTGGCAAGCTGCGACAGTTTGTCCTGGACCTGCACTCAGGCAAGCTGCACAGAGAGTTCCACCATGGACCAGACCCCACAGACAGCACCCCTGGACAGGTGAGCAGCTGGGAAGGCCCTGTGAGCATCGATTGACAGTCATCAGCCATGCTAAACTGCCCTTACTTCTAAAATTATGGATGGTGATGAAACATTTCTCAGAAAAAAAACTACAATGGGAAAACAGGCTACAGTTCAGTAATCAGGCTCAGCACGTCTAATGAATTACGGTCCGAGCTGAAAAATCTGCATGAAAAGTCGGCGGGGGATGAGATGGATGAGGTGAAGTAATGTGTACTGGCACTGTTTTTACTCTTAGGAGGACAACAGGGAGGTACAGAGCAGTCCACCAGAGAGCTCCTTCCAGAAGCTGGCCCCCAGCGAAACCCGTTACACCATCCTCAGGGATCGGGATGAGCTGTAGCCCAGCCACTGGACACACAGAGGGAGGGGCATCACAGTGGGAGAGAGCCACCCCCTCCTTGGAAGGGGCCCCTAAGCACATCAAGGCAATGGGAATAACCTATATTTTCATAACTCTTATGTGTACAATTTTTATTTTGGATAACGGAAGAAAACAGTTTTTGGGACTGGGGGGGGCAGGGTGGGAAGAACAAAAAGAAACCATTTTTACTTTTATTTTTTGGAGCTTGTAAATATGTGTGTGCGAAGTGGGTCCGTTTGTATGTCTAAATTAAATGCCACATTCCCCCCCCCCTTTTTTTTTTTTTTGCCCATCACATTTTTGTAAAATAGAAATTTTGAGATGGAGAATCTGTCAATGGGTCAGTTCTCTAAAAAGGAAGAAAATTTTTAATTTTCTGCCATTTGTTTTCAGCCCATAGTGCAGTCCCAATATGACTGTTGAATCATGTCACAGTCAGAGAGAGCAGTACTCCATGTTGTCTGAACTGAGGACCTGTACTTTTAATCTGTATTTTCACACCTAATGGGTTCCTTCCTAAAGAACCATAGTGTAGAGTTGTCTGATTATGGCCTGTTCCATGGGAAGGGGTGGGCATAGGGGGGTGATGGGAAGGGTCCATTTCTAAGTCATCTCAAAAAGGGGTGAAAAGAAAAAAGGTAAATTAAAACATTTTACAGGATCTGCATTATGTGTCTTTATTTGTCCACTGAAATATGTGCTTGTGAAAGTGCTGTGGTAAAACACATCTGTAACCTAAGGATTCATGGTTCACACTGAGAGCTTTTATTGTTCAGCAAAGGACCTCTTATTTGACAGGGTGTAATTTTTATTTTCCCTTTTCTTAATCATACTTGGTACTGAGATGTAGGTCTGTAACCTCATGGAACTGCTGTGTCTTTGGTATGTGATGTTCTACCCTTCAAAAGCAGACTGCATGCTCTCATTGCCCCCAAAAGGCCTGGGTGTGTTGAGCTTTTTGTATGTATATACATGTACATATATAATCTGATGACATTTTCTCCCATCCATGCACCGACCTGCACGCCTACAGTTGTCTCTCAGCCGGGGGTTTTCTGCAGCCACAACGTCACCCAAGAAGACGAAGGAAAAAAAAAAAAAAGGTCACGCTCCACCCACACAGGTGGCCAGAACAGGTGCCTTGCCCATCCCTCAACTACATCACCACCTGGGCAGCATCAGTTGAGTGGTACCCCCAGCAAGGCCTTGGATAGCTAACTTTTTCCATTCCTTCTGACCAATCTGACATCCATCATGTGGGAAACTACAGGCCTTCACCAGGGGCTTCCCCCTGCACCATCTAAACAGGTCACCAAGAGAGACTACTAGTGTGTCTCTCCACGCAACTGGTCTCTTTACTGGTGTCTGTCAAAGGAAGAGATCCGCAGCCTTTGCCTGTTCATGCTGATTTTCCAGTGAGACTTTCAGGTGGAACCTTCTCACAGGTGTAGGTGTAGCCATGTGACCTTCAGTTAACAAGTCAAACTGCTTTTACCTTACTACAACATCCCTGTCAGAGTACAGAACAGGCATTAGCTACCACTGTGTTCTTTTGGTTTTGTAACAGTTCTTATGCACTACAAAGCAGGTTTATGGAGCGTGGTCTGCATTTGTATGAAGGTACATGATGATGCACGGATGCAGTAATTCTGTTGCCAACCCTTCTGCAAAATAGCCCAGTTCATCAGGTGGGTCATGCCTATATTTGAATATAATTTAGACAAGGACAACATGACCTTTTGAGAAGTGGCTTTGACAAAAATCTGAACTTTTATTTTTGGCAAACCACCAGTTTCTGTTACACACAGACCGAGTCACACTCAGCAACGTATATGTAAACTACAGTGTAAACAGCCCCAAACTCGACAACCATTACAATGCGCACCTTGGTCCCAGCAGGCACAGTAAAGATGTCGGCCTCTTTAAATCGATAACTCCAGTAGAAGGCCGGATATATTGTCCTAATTCCCTATAGCAACTCTGGGTAATAAAGTTCTGACCAGAGCAGCTTGCTTTCTTGAGAAACTAAACTTCACAAAACTGCTGCCCAACTACTGGCGTTTTAAGTGTTGTATCCATTTTATAAAGGTCACAAACAGTTTGAATAAGGCAAAATGTTTCATAGGTGTCGATATCAACAGTACACATGCCAAGAACCAGTTGTTAGCCTAAAAACACAAACACTGTGGAAAAAACCACACAAATAAGGGTTAAAGGTTTAAGAAAGGCAACAACTTTTAAACAGCAGATAAAAGCAGTTGCAGCAAATTTCTTTGGAAAATGTAGCTTTTTGGAGGTCAAAACAGTATTAATTTTGAAGGTAAGATCTGCATAAATGCAATGATTAGGATAATTACCAGATGTGTTTTTTCCATTAACCACACTAGCATCAGAGTGCATCAGATCTTCCATCAAACGTTTGCAGCTGTGCATTTCATGGTTCTCTCTGGATCCCAGAAGAGCAGAGTTAGGCAGGTGAGGTACAGCATCACTATTACCATACTGGTCAGAATACAGAACTCAAGTCTGCTTTTTTAGGTGCTTCTGAAATAGGAAAAACTTGTGCTGCAGGTTGACAACATTGGGTGCTTGTTAGTATTATGATAATCCAGTAAATGTGAGTTTAGCCAGAAAATAAAGTGACAATTAAGAGGGTCTGATGGATGTATAGGCGGGGGTACTAAGAACATTGGCACAACTTGGCACGGGCAGGAAATTACACCTAAAAGCATCTTTTGAAGTGCCCTGTATTGGCTCCCAATTCCACGGATGAGCAGTCTTCTTAGTCCAAGTTTTTGATATTCATATACTTGGCTTAATCTGATTAGCATTGTGCTTTTCACCCATGAGGAAAAAGCTCCCCAAGAAATAGTTGTCAGACATTTGGGTGTGAGGATGGCCAAACGACCAATCAGTACGGTTTAAAAAGATCCAGACAGACCGTGATACACCCCTATCAGACTCTCAGAACTAAACAGAGACAAATTTATGCACAGCTTTTCTTAACATTCAATCATTTAAAAAAAAAAAAAAAAAAAAAAAAAATAGTGTCTTCTTGCATTCCTCAAATGAAATCCCAACATTTTGTCATTGCACGGTATGAGATTAAAAAATTATTAGGCGAAACCTTGAATCTTAAATTCAAAATGAGAAAGGATGAAGAACAGTAACAGGTCTGGCCCTAAAATTTAGGAGGAACATCGTTAGCTTCTTGCAGAAGCATGCTGGGAGCGGCCTGGCAGAGAATTTATGTTTGGACCAGACCTGGAAGAGGAAGACTTGAAACTACAAGGAGAGGACTAATGCTGTCCTGCAGCAGCACCCCAGATGGGGTTGAGGAGTCGGGATTTGTCGGGGGTGGGATTACGTGTTCAGGGAATTCAGTCCTTCTTGCAGACCTCCTCTGTGCCTGACAGCTTCTGGAGCTGAAGGTCCACTTTGGTCCGCCGACTTCGTTGGATAAGGTTGCCCCCTGCAAAGCCCAGGACGCCCCCGCTGACCGCTGCAGCAACCCCTGCTGCCTTGAAGCCGGCCAGCAGCCCCAGGGGGCCGGCCACAACCCCACCCAGCAGTGCTCCAGCTACCGGCAGCACCGCTAGTTTGTACTTGGCTGCCTGTGGAGGGAGAAAGGAGAAATTATAGTGTTAACACTGAAAGGGAAAAAAAAAGTGTACAGACACTCTACTTTCCAAGCTTTTGTGACGCTACCTTTCCCTGATAAGAGCATCCAAGTCCAACATAGCTTTCATGATCAATCCTTCTCTCGGGGTGACAGACGTTTGGGGTGGGAGAGGGCTAAATATTATATTAAACGCAATAAAAATAAAAAAAAAAAAAACCAAAGAATTTACGTCAGGTGCATACAACACATTCCTGGGGAACAAATTAATTGATATCCTGTAAAAGGGAGGAGAGTCCTTTGGCTTCTGCTGGACTTTAATAAGAATGTCCTCTAAACATTCCCAGAGCGTTCAGTATAAGCCCGCGCCGACGAGCGAAACTGATTAACACTGAACTTTGAAATGAACACTGTTCAAAACAGGCTTTGAGATTTTTTTATTTTTTTTTTTTGAAAAATTTAATTTCAGAGATGGCAAGCGGTACACGGCCCGCTCAGTGCTGTAAAGCGTGCAGTCAGATGGCCGATAGCAGAGGTTCAAACACTTCCAGGAGCTGCAGATTTCTGACACTTCTCTGATCTGCCATATCTTCTGAAATGAGAACTTGTTTTTTTTCCCCCCTTTCTCCACCTGCCATTACCCCCACACTGCTGTTTACAGACAAATTAATTAATGGCAGCCCCCTGACTGTGAGTTGGGGGGTGGGGGTGGGGGGATGTTCCTTTCTTCTTCAGCCACATCCAGGGTGTTTAATTGCTCCTTCCACCAGGGCGGCGCGACCTTCTTTGCATCGATTTTAACACACGTGAAATCTAGAGTGCTTGGTAAAACCCCTTGTGGACCTTGAGGTCCACAGGGTGCAAGTATCTGCGCCATAACTTACTACTCTGTCTCTGTGCACTTCTCTCTGATGGCCATTTTATTCAAAAATGCACAAAAGGAAACCAATATTTTCAACACAGTAGCTTGAAAGATCTTTGGCATGATATCGATTCCTGTGACTTGCATTCCTGGCTATTTGAATAGGGAGTCCTCAAAATTTTAGCACAGCTACTAAAAACTTTATGGTATGCCTTGCTACAGATCATTGGTACAGAATCTACAGAACCCTGATAGAAGATCTGCAGATCCTTGGTAGGGGACCTGTAGGTACTCAACATGAGATACGCTTTCACACCTGAGCCTTTTGGGAGATCCTTAAACTCGTACTGAAAGACAAGCACCCCTCCCTTAGCTTTCTACTCATCTCAAGCCAAGACAATTAGCCAATATGTTCTCTGCAAATCAATGGTGAACATTACCATCTTCATATCACCAGACAATTAGCCAACAGGTTCTTAGCAAATCCCTGTCTAAAGCGGAGCAACATGAGAGGATTTGATGTGAACTCACTGGCACCTGATGGACGTCGAAGACACAGCTCATTAGGCTGGGTTAGGAGGCCACACACGGGGAGAATACATGAAAAAACAGGGGAGGAAAAAGATTTCCTATCAATTACCAGTACAACAAAATGGCCTAATCTTCACTCAGTCAAAGTGCTTCAGGAACAGGTGATCTGATGGGCAAGACTGCATGTCCAGGACCTAAGTAATATTATTCAACGTGAGCATCATCAGAAACGCAGCCGTCTCCTCTGCTCCACCACACTGTCACAGGCCTCTCTGGATCATCGCAAATTCGTATGAGCTTTAAGGAAGACCAGCTTGTCACCTGCAGTTTCAGCCATTCCTGCAACCATTTGAAAGGAACGTAAGGCCTGTTCTCACTACTCAGGTCCGTTTTCATTTTTTAAGGGCCTAGAAATTCCTCTCAAACGTCCCTTTACACTGAAAAACTGCATTCGGCACACTGTGAGATGAATTAGCATAATTGTTGAAAACTGTTTTACTTGGAGGCCAGTGTTTGTCGCTGAAAGAGCGCACAGCTGGTGCACAGACAGAGCCCAGCGAGGGCCATTACCAAGTCAGCGTCCAACGTGTCCCTCCAGCACTCTCCACACTTCCCCACATCGACTCGCCGCAAGAGACCATCACAACACCCATCGATTTTTCCCTTTCACTCTGCTTTTACCACCCCTCCATTTCACCCTGACCCCCCCACAGCCACAGTCTCCTCCCTTATTTCCTTAATTGCAGCTTTCCTTCCGTATTCCAGAGGCAGATCAATAGAGGCCACCACTGAGAATGGCTTACGAGGGATAGCGAGATCGATCCCCCCCCGAACTCCCAACACACACACACACACACACACACACACAGTTCTGTCTCACCTTCCCCAAGCTCCACGTTCCCTCCTCCACGTTGGCAGCAGCTTTGCTGACGTTGTCCTCAATGCTGTCAATCTTCTCCTGTTGGGCCTGAGAGATGATAGAATTACGTACAGTGTGTGTGGGGGGGCCCTGCTGGGGGTTGGCAGGACGCCGATACACACACATCTAATGCCCATAATCAGGGCCCCTGCAGGCGGTTCCGTCTGCCACTCGGCGCAGAAGCAGTGCCACCGAGATCCTGACGGCAGGTGATTGGCTCTCTCCTCTCTCCTGCTCCTACCTCTTATCCCTTCAGTTTTTCTAAAAAGTGTCAGGAACAAGGTGTCATGATGGCGAGGGGAGCGGACTGTGCTAAGAAAGCTGCTTGAGCACGACCCCAAAGAAGCCCTCTTTTTATGCTCTTAGCCAGAACTGCACTGAGACAAAAAGAAGAAGTCCATTTAAATATATACGAAACAAAAAGCTGAAACTAAAACACTAGCTTTGTGGAACAGGAGACACTGAATTCAAGCGGAATCATTCAGCTCTGTGACAGCATACTTGCTGTTATATGCTTTTGTAAAGCTGACTAGACAGATTCCAAACTGAAGAGTATAGATATGCATTTTCCTATACCAAAAGCACACTAAATGGAATGGAATACTAAAACAGCACACCAGAACAAGCAGCCAGGGTGGCAGTGCTCACCTGTACCAAGGTACAAATAAAGGGCATTATATTTTTTTTGACGTTGGTGTGGAGGTGATGCGTGCGAGTGTGTGCGTGTGTGTACATGTGTCACAGGCACAAAGGCCATGTGAGTGTACAGGATGCTAATGAAATATTCAGAGAGTGGCAGCTGTTTCTCACTTTGTGCCCGGGCCGCGTCAGCAGGAGCTCACAGCGGCCCTCTCTCTCAGTCATTAGGTGCTGCTGGTAAATCTGGCTTTAAAGAGCCTAGCCCACCCTCAAACCCCCCCTCCCCCCCATGGCACTGAAGGGGGCTAAGCTGACGGCATGGCTGTTAGGAGTCTGTCCAACACAATGCTGACCGAGAGGGGGGGCTGGGAGAAGGCTCTCAGACTGGACCTCAGGTGAGCCATCCTCTTCCTCACCAGCGTACTGACCCCACTAACTACACCCCCCCCCCCCCATTTGAGGTGATGCACTGTTCAACGGCCTGTCAACCTCTCAGCTGCTGCCACTCTACATTAATCCATATCATCACATAAGAAATGTAATGTTAAACAGCAGCAGCAGCTACAACACTAATGACAGGCCGTCAGCCCCTTTGCTTTCTTTGTGACGCTTGTTACTGACGGATAAAGACTGATGCAGTGTTACTGTAATGCTGAACTCTGTGCTGGCATGTTGACCACATTTACTGCTCATGCGCTGACCCATCCTGTTACTCGTCTTATCCTTTGCCTCTTACACACACACACACACACACACACACACACACACACACACACACACACACACACAAACACACACACACACACAAAATTTCACCCTGTCCCTCTGGCTGCGCAGTAACAACCTCCTGTCAGTCATCTCTGCCCCCAGAGGAAGGTGCCACTTGCTGTGCAAAGCTAATCAAACCTGTCTGCTTTTACCCTGGGATCCATCTCTAGAGGATAAAGCCAGGCAACTGAGCTGCAAACCAGGGGGTGGGGGAGAGCGGGTAGCAGCACACTGTGTGCGTGCCGCAGGGAGCCGACTGGGCTGAAAGGAGGGCCCGAAGCCCATGTGGTACTGGTCCACTCCGCAGAGTCTTATTACCATCAGAAGGCACCATAGAAACATCTGCCCTGGAGAACCGGAACAAGCCAACTCAGTGTGCAGAGAGATCTTAAATTCCCTTCATTTTTCCCTTTTCCCCTTCATTATCACAACATGAAAATAATTTGTTTGACAAATAAATGTCATTAATAAATTCCCACACGAACTTTACATCCTTCCCTAGGAGACGCACCTTAGCCTGGATGTAGTAATGTGACTCATCTATATAATGAATATAGGCTCAGCTGGATATAGAACAGGTCTTTTTACCAAAAGAAACACTAACGTTTCAGCCAGGAAAACATCTATCAGCTAAACATAAACACATATATCCACCACTCATTATAAATACAGGAAAAGTATTGATCTAATTCCAAAATAATTAAGTTCAAAATTAAAAGCTCTAAATTAATACAAGATAAGCGAGATATCAGAGATGGAATTATCATACCATAAATAAGAAATGCACACATGTACAAAAAATAAATAAAATAAAATAAATCATTGTCCAACAAACAGATTACCACTGCTCACCCACAAGAGACTTATGTGTAACCAAAGAGCGCTAAATCACTTAATCAGTAATACAGCTGCACGGCTAGCTAAGAAAGCCCTGTACCTCTTTATATCTGGCGCCCTCTCTGGTGGCAGGAAGAAATTATCTATCAAAATGTGCAGCAGAATGACTGCCATTGCTCTCCGTGTTCAATTTGTCCCAGCTCATTAACAGCCACGTGTCTTGTCAGGCTAGGGCCCCCGTCAATCAACAGCTACGCCAGCAGACGGGTGTTGATGAGCTTTCTTTCAGATCAATATGGCACCGGGGGCTCAGTGAATGCGGACCAGCCCACCTTGACATTGTCTAATGCCCTTCCCGAACCCTTAGCATCTCTGTCACCGTGGCACCCCAGAGATATTGGGGGCTGTGCGCAGCCCAATGGGATTGGGCCGCCGAACTGTGGGGCTATTAGCGGAAACAAATGGTGATCGATACTCACATGGACCAGCTCCGAGAACTCGTTTACGAGGCCGTTCAGTTCGAGCAGGTCCTACAAACACAAGCACCAGGACAAAGGGAGTAGGTAAATAACATGATCCGACACACTTCCAGCACTGACACCACAAAATAAACAAGCATACCCATCCCAAACAAGGTGGACAAGCACAGTCACAATGTTGCTGCTTTGCCAAAAACTGTCAAAACTTTCACTGCATCTTAAACAGAGGCTTCAGACATTCAGTACAATTCAAGAAAGGGTCCATTGTCACACAAGCACTTGTAGGCCCTGGCACAGACCTAAAAAGTGGGCCCTAAGTGGTCGACAACAAACACGGCCCACCTATGGCACATACTTTCCGACATGAGAAATTAACGTTCCGCAACCTGTTACATAAATCAGTTTAGTGTATATCAGAATTTGCCCGACTGATATGGGAAAACCAAAGTCTAGTACAATAGACTAAACAGTTTGTCCTCCTTCATACCTCTTTACATTTTCACCTCTTAAAAAAATTCTTGTGTAAGACCTGATTTCTTACATATCTAAAGAAGTGCCTGTATGATGCGTGGACTAATGCAGCTGTGGGACGGCCTCGCTGCTCACACTCTGTACCTCTTCCAATGATTCCCAGGACTCGGCAGCATTCTGGTCGTGGGGAATCTCAGGAAGGACCTGATCCTGGGTCACGATGGGCTCGGCAACTTCTGCAGCAGAGGACTCGTCACCTGAGGTGATAACAGTTTTTAAAGGCTGTACCTACAGTAACTGTTAACTAGTAGGTCTAACCTCCACACAAGGGGTAAGGGGAAATGACAGAAATCAAATTTTAAGTAATAATAATCATAATCATTATAATACATACAATAATTTAGAATAAAGCAAGATCGATGATTACCTTGCCTTTCAAGGACCCTGGTAGTTTGTGAGGACTGAGGCTGAGCAGCTGCAACATTGTCCGAGCGTAAGCTCAGGAACTCGCGGGCAGCCTCTGAGGCATGCTCCCTGGTGGGCCGTACCAGCTTCTCCAGGGCGGCGGCGTCCTCTTTCCGGACACGGCTGCACAACTTCTCCATCTCTCGGATGTTCGCACGCAGCTGCTGTAGGTGCACAGACATGCTGCTTACACCAGCTCTGTGCGACCCCAAAATACAAAACCCCAGAACGGGTCCTACTGCTGGGACTCTGGGAACATTTTTCTGTTTCGTTGAAATATCACTGCACAATACACCATGACTTAATAAAATTAAACGTAACTTTTTTTTTTTTTTTGTTAAAAATCCAACGGACCATTATTATAAAGTGCTAAACTAATAAAAGGTCTACAACAATAACAATAAAAGCCTCAGTAGACTTCCACTGGTTACAGTCCCCACATAAAGAAGAAAGAAGAAAACTTGGCCTCATAGTGACCCTGCCTCGGGGAAAAAAAAAATAAAAAAATCTCCAATCATCCAGTTGTATAAAAGACAAACAGTAAGTATAAAAACTGATGCCGATTTTAAATATCCAATTAGCAAACACTAACACATCAGTTTTAAATGCGTCACAGTGATGTAAAAGCCAATTGTCACATCAGACAATGGCTGCTACAAAACAGGCCGGACGGGTCCTCTCCCAGAGGGCACAACTTCCCAGCCCGTCTTGTTACAGAGTTGACAGCCTTTTCGCGTTCCACCTCTGGGACACCGCAGGATTAGAAATTAGCCAATCGATCAGCCCCGGGGTGGCACACGCAAAAAGAAAAGCAGAAGAGGGTCAGAAGTCAAAGGCCTGGTGGAACAAACCTCCCACCCCCCACATCCTAATTAATGAGACCTGAATAAACATGCAAGTTTTCTCAATTACGATTGTAAAGACTGGATTAGCTGCCTGTCTTGACTGCAGCTATTGGGTCATGTGATTGCCTGTACATTCATAAGCTGTCATTGCTCCATGTCCCTTTAGTGCACCCCCCTTCTGTCACACCCACTGAGCCCTGCCTCAATGCAACCAGGTGCGCTTTTAGGTTAATATAAAATTAATTCTGAAAACTTTCTTTGCGCTTCCAATATAAAGACTGGACATCATCAATAACTGAAAAGCAGAGATCCAGTGTGATGAGCAGGTTACCTTACTGCAATTAAACACAACCTATAAAAATCGATTCAGGTTTGTGAATAAATCAATGAGTGCAAAAATCATTGCAGAACAAAACCTTAATTAAAATTACAGCTCTGACAACTGACAAGTTTGCAAATCATTCACTTAGGCTCTAGTTAACTTCAACAAATCAATTCAAATACACACTCAATAGGTCATTATTTATTCAAGTTAACATAAATCTTTAAAAAAATTTTTTACATCCAATTAAAGAGCAATCACTGGTTTTGTAATAATGATTCTATGCAGAGATTATAAGAAGTTTCCTTCATGCATATCCTGCAATTTCAGGCTATTAAATTATATTTTAGTATTTTAATTTGACCTCTCTCTAACTTTATGGAAACCTGTTCACTACAGAGGGTACTTGTAGCTTATCTTATTACACAAGGTCACAGTAAAGGCAAAAGTTCAGAAGACGCCGAGAGTCATGTGGTTACAAGTCACATGTCTCCTGACACCAAATACACTGAATCAGTCAACATAATTTTACCACAGTTAAATGGTAACGGTTACAATGCTTGACCTTTTTCCCAAGGCGTCTCAAAGCTGATGGCATCACCTACAGCCCTAGCTGTGAACTTAGTTACCATGTAAGCGTTGCTGAAACTGGACGTGGGTGAGAGATGAGACAAAAAAGCCACAACAAAAAATGTAAACACTGAGGTTAAAAAAAAAAAAAACCTTCATCTTTATCTTGCCCTGCTCCTGAGCCGTTACATGGTGGTGGGTGGGGGCGTCTTGGCTTGGTTGTTTTTGTGTTCTTCAGACTGCTCTTTGAAGGCAGACGCAGGTGGTTTGGCAGGAGCTGGCGAGACAGCTCAGAACAAACGGCGTCTCACGTCAATCGGTGGGAGACAGACACAGAACACCGAGGGAGTGGGCTCCAGGAGCAGCAGGGACGCTAACTGCACACTGCGTCTCCACCGCAGCCATCGAACTCTGTGACCCCAAGACAGGAAGGGAGAAAACAAGGTGGGCGGCCAGCTGAAAACGGCTCAGGCCGTCTTTCTGCACACACTCCAGAGTCACGCACTGAGCCACTTTTAACTAAAACAGTTGAACACTTTGCCCAGAGGCACTGACGGACCACTATCAAAACCAGACTTCCATGCTGATGTCCAGACTATCACCACCCCACCCCTCCATCCCACATGTTGCCCTGAGGCCCTACCCCAAGCACAGTATCACCAATAAATCAGTGCTGCCTAAATCCCAAACTCCAATCCTAATGTTAGGAAACTGATTGCAATTTATTAAAGGTGATTTTTCTACTTTTTTTTTTTTTTTTTCCCTCATCCCTTTGAAATCAGCTATAAAAATACGAAACATACACATACTGTACATATGCATACATCACATCATACATACTCAATACACATGGGATTAACATAAAAAAAAAAAAAAAAAAGTACAAATGTAGGCTACACAAATGCCAACGGACTGAAAAGCTATACATGCTTGTTAAACGTACTCATTTCAGGGAAGCATTACATGAAAGTGAACTGAAGGCAAATGCCACAACTGAAGAAAAACTGGACTTTTAATCAAGAGGAAATAAAGCATTAAACAGCCGTTAGTTTTAAAAGCCTTCGTTAAATTCTAATGTCTGGAAATGAGACGGAGCAGACCTTAGAATCGGAAACCTGACTCAAACTGCAGGGGCTGGTGCTGGGCTGATTAAAACGAGCAGGAGATAACACCTGAGTAATTAACTCCTCAAAAGGTGCGACAGCTTTCCTAACTGCCCTGACACATCAAGGGCTACGGAGGATCACAAAGCCCTTGTGAGCTTTAATCTCATTTCTTTTGTCACGCGCGATAATTACGCGACTCTGATCTGGCTCCTCTATTGGGTATTACTGATCCGCCAGGCTTCTCCGCTCACAGGCAAACTTCACCAAGCATCCACACAACACAGAACGGCCGTTGTTACTAGAGCTCTGATTTTACCATCTTCAGTAAATCATAGTCAGGATACACCATGGAGAGAAGAAAACTTGGGCTCATAGTGACCCTGCCATGATAGTGACCCTGCCCAGATACACCATGACTCCGGTCCTGTGCAGGTCACGCGCACATTCGCATATCCAACTAATTATTTGAGTGGATGTGCCAACAAATACAACCGCTATCAAGTTATGTACATGTCACCAATTTGTGGATGGAAACCATGAACTCGAGGGAGGCCTACAAAACAATGTTCAAACGATATCAAAGAAATCTGAACCTAAAGCCCTGAAACTGTTAGCTGACATTTCTTGAATTTTGCCATTCTTGAATTTAACCATCCCATTGTGCTGTGAAGCTTTAATATCGCAGCACTTTCTATTTTTTCTTTCATCTGTCCTAATAACTTAAAACATCACCTCAGCAAAGGGAGGTGAATGTGGGTGGGCTGATTCAGAGGAGAACTGGACGCGCACTTATGATTTCACACACTGTCATTTTGAGAATACAGCCAAGTAATACAGTATTGAGCGGGCAGTTGCACAACACAACAACACAACTGGTAGTCACAAGCTGCTTATGACGATCTCGGTTACCTATTTGTCAATAGTTTATTGTTTTTCAATTGCAATCCCACAGAGGAATTGTTTTCTTCGCCTTTGGAAACCATTGCAATCACCAACGTTCAATGAGATGCAGTAGACAGAGAACAAACATTTATGTGGCGACTTTGAAATCTGAAATAGTTTCAGCATAGTAGCAAAACAGAACTAGTTTTATGGAAAACCAACAAAGCAAAAAAAGAAGAATGATTGCAGACCTCCACGAAAGCCACAGGAGACCAGTCGGACAAAGATGGTGGAAACATCGAGATTTATCGTGAGATGCCCTTGCATGTGTAACGCAGGCAAGCAGAAGAGAACGTAGACAAATGTCTCACGCCAATCAGCAAGGAAAAACGCTAGTGATAGAAATAATCAAGTGGCAGAATGCTGTGTCCTGTGAGGAGTCACTTATGATACCGATTACAGAGAAGGTAAGAACACAAGAACATACGACAGGTGTGGTCCATTCAGCCAAATCAATAATTTTGCTAATATGTTTCTTGTTTCAATTCAGGCTGAGTTTAGATGGAAAGACTTCAAACTGAGTTGAACTTGGGCTGGAGGTACCTGAATCAAGTGCACACTGGCCTGAGCTTGGGGTGGAGGTAGTTGAAACCAGTGCACACTGGCCTGAGCTTGGGGTGGAGGTAGTTGAAACCAGTACACACTGGGACGAGCTTGGAGGAAGCACCTGAGAGAATGGCTACCCAGGACAAACTCCTAAAACATTTAAAGCATTCCTTTACAGTGTTAGTACAAACATCAGCATAAAATGCACTACAACTGAATGCAGCTAAGAGAGAAAACAGCACGCCTCCTCATATTTACCACCATCTCTTGCTTTTATGTCTGAGCAATGCTCACAGCCTTAACCCCCAACACTTAAAGTACTAACAGTAGTGTAAGACACAACAATATGGGCATAAAGGTTGTATATCCATGACCAAACAATGATATTGCTCATAGCTGTGAGAGAGGTACATAACCTGAGTGAAAAAAAATGTATAGCTCTGATAATGGGCAAAAATTAAAAACTATATTGAACATAATGCTCAGAAATAGAAAGCATATCAACAAAAATGGAGAGACTGCTGCTCAAACTGTGTTTGTCTTGACCCTTGACGTTCCAGAAACAGGGAGATATACACTCACACGCGTACACGGGGATTGCAGGGAAAAACAGCGGAAAGCACTCAGTCCTCCCGTGGGAGAGGGGAGCTGAAGTCAATCGCTGGACAGTGAACAGGGGTACAGTGGAGCACCAAGGTGGTGGAGCCAGCCCCACGGCATGGCGTGGCCTGTCTGAAACTGCACCACAGTCTGCAAAGGGTGAGCGGAGAGCTGGGAAGCTCTCAGCTCCACACGCTCCTCTGTAAGGTAGCTACAGGCCAGAAAGAAACTTACTGTGAAGTAGGTAGGAAATGAATTTTACCATAACGCATTTATGGGTTAAAATGAATCTTACCCAAAAAACAGCTATTTTCCAGTGTATCTAACCACAGCGCTGATGCTGCTATGAAAAACCCTGAAACTTTTGTCCTCCATACATACATAATTTTGGTGTGAAGAAAAAAAAAAAAAGAAAAACAGAGGAGGACACTGGGGCAGTGCCAATGAGGTCATGAGGAAAAATACTGAAGTTCTCACAGAACATTTTCTTCATCTTACAAGACAAACTCTGAAAACATATTCAATCATTTCAATACAACTGTATTTCATCTGGGGAAAAAAAAAAAAAACAGCAAATGCCACAAGCCTTTAATATATTTCCCTGAACAGAAGAACAAAACACAAAATTTAATGGAGTAGGCTATGGCGTGTCTAACACATGTGCAATGTGTACCCAGATATCCGATCACAGGATGAGCATGTCACACTGGTGCTAATTTTTCAAACAACAAAGCTATACAACATTACATATTAAGATGGAATTTATATGCTGTAAGATTTTGTAGTTTTTATGTAATTGACATTTTACATGCTGTTAACAGACAAGCACATGGTGAAAGGCAATTTCCATCAAGAAAGAAAAGGGTAATTTGCCTGAGAGACACTCAAAAAAAAATCTAAAAACATCATGAACTGGACAGCTTATTTCTACATGCATATTTCTACTTTCATTGCCACTGCACAAGCAATAATGTACTTGTGATTAGCGTGACCATTTGTTATGACTACTCACTCCAGAAATTTAGGCACCAGCAATTAATTACATAATGTTGAGTGCTAAGCAATTCAGAATTGTCCAGTGCTGTGTTGGATTACCCCCAGTGATACTGTATTTTTGTGAATGGAACAAGTGGGGAGGTGGGACGGAGGGGGGTTTTCAAAGGACAAAGTGTCTGACAGGAAGAAACACCCTGTGTTGCACATGATCTGCCCCCACAGCTGTGACATCACAGCTGGTGACACTGCCCACGTTCCACTGCTGTGTTCTATCACGGAACAACAGCACATGACGGCACTGACCCCTTGACGCCAGCTCACTGTTCCTCACAAGTTAAAAGCAATGGAGGTTTGGTGGGGGGGTCCAGTCATCGCTGCTCTGAATCCAGAGGCGTCTAATGTATTTGACATGCACAGACACACAACTAGTATCCCTCCCATCACTTCTATCTAAACTGTAACCCCCCCAGCTGAAACTAAGGGGATGTTTAAGACTACATAATTATGAATGCAGAATGAGACATGGGAAAAATAAATCAATGAATGGATTATTTCAGAGGAAGGCAACTAATCAATCCCCCACACTGCTAATAGGGATGTTTCAGGTTTGTCAGACTGACCAATAAGCTTACAGTGCCTCAGGGCTCCAGGTATTGGGTGTAAAAGGGTGGTGGCAGTGTGACAAACACCCAATATGAAATCAGAATGACAAACTCAAAGGGGCTGCAGTAGCTGCTAAGATAAAAACAGATACTGTACCATGCACTTAACCATGGACTGTAATTTATTCAAGGCAAAATTAGAAATTTAGTAAAGATACAAAATACAGAAGCTATAAAAAAAGAAAATACAGCTAGTTTATTGTGTTTGGTTTGGAACTGCTCTGTGTTCTGACCATGGTGCAACGCTAAAGGAGATAAATGCCCAACATGACAGCAATTTAGCAAAACAGGCAACCAACACGTTCTGTGCTCATTTCCACATTCCGCCTCCACTAATGGTCTGTACGCTGCAAATTAATTGCGTCATGCAAATCAGGGGTTTGGGACATTTCTTCCAGAGTAATTAGGCGCCTGTTGATTAAAAAAAAAAAAAAAAACCTGGACCGCTTCATTACAAGCTTGCTTGACTAAGCCAAACATCACCTTGCAGGAGAACTTGACACTAAAATATCTGAAAACTTGACCCTGGTGCTGGGCTCTTCTCTTCATTCCCTGCAAATTTCTTACTCTACTTTGTGTCTGTGGTGAACTTTTAGCGATAGGTATTGACCTTGAGACTTAACGTACTGTTTGTTTCCCTGTGGCTCTGACATGTTTATTTAAACAAACAAATGAATCATGAAGAGACCGTTGTAAAGTAGACCATCAAATCCAGATAGGATCCCCCCCCACCATGACATGTGTGACTTCAAGACAGTTAGCTGATAATGTCATCAGCCAGGGCGGGGCACCAACCCACAGCTGGGCTGATATATATATAAATAATTTAATTTGCGGTAAGTTAAAGGTGTGGAGCAAACAGCACACATTATCATCACACACCAATGTCGCAGCACTATGCTAGCCCAGACGCTGCAGGCGCATCCATGGTAACAGTCTCCTTCGTTTCCATGGTACAACTATGTTTACATGTGAGCATAGCAAAGGCTAACAAAGTTGCAATATACTTCTTCTGATCTAAAGCCCATGCTTGTCTCCACCCATCCCTTACCCTGCAAAGCACTGCCATTCTCATTCATGCATTGGTCACCTCTTGTATTGATTACAGTTCTCTTCTATATGGTCTCCCACATAAACTTCAACTAATCCAGAAAATAATGGTAAAGCATATTAATGATGTGCGTATTAACGATGTGTGTATTATGGTACTGATATTCTCACGTATTTACAAGTATTTAGCATATTGTATCGATATGCAAAGCAGCACAAGCAATGCCGAGTCTACTGCTATTTTGACACACCAAAAGTTCTGGTACTGTTGCAGTGGAAAATACCTTTATTTGTAATATACATGAATAACATTGTGAAATGTGAAGCATTCAAGCTTATAACAGCTTTCCCAAACTCATGAATATTTGTTTCAATATTGCAGTTCCACTTTGACAAAAGTGCAGTTTGTAGGTCTCCTTCTTTTAGATAATAAGACTGCTGGTAAGGCTGACATAAGTAAGCTCTGTGTGTGTGTGTGTGTGTGTGTGTGTGTGTGTGTGTGTGTGTGTGTGGACACTGGCAGGCTCCTTCAGTGTACGTAATGCTAACGGCACAGCTACACTACTTACCTGCACCGTGCGGCTGGCATTAACGTGCTCCTGGTGTAGCCGGTCCCACTGCTGGCAGCGCTGGTACTGTAAGGCAAACACACGGAGTCACTAATGAAACATGTCACTTTACTTACACAGAAAAAGACTTCAAAATGTCATGGAGTGTTGAAGCCCATGTGCTCATTCTCTCACAGTCATACTGCAACAAAGAAGTTTGATCTTGGCAAAAGATTTAAAGGAAAGTTCATTTTCCTTAACTCTTTCATTCCCAATCTGTTTTTGTTTTTTCTTTCTAAGCATGAATTTATCCCGTAACTTAATTTCTGTACCAAATTCTTGAAAGGCTTAAGGGGACATTCCAACAACAATGGTTTTTATAGGCAATGAGATTTCGTGTTTCAGGAATAATTTTCTTGAAATGTGTTTTAGTCAAATGGAAATAAAATAAGAAAAGATTTTAGGATCATAAACTGGATTCCACATGTACCAGAAGATTTTGTAAATATTCCGACATATACTTGCCGACACAAAAAAAAAACAGGGTACGTTTTGATTATTTGTATTACTGATCTTATTTTTATTGAATTTGGTGACTGATCTAAATAACCGAAACCATACATTTTTACTGAGTCCCCCCGCCCCCCGGATGTACGGTCAGCAAACCCTGAATATTTAAGTCTATTTCCTTAACCCCTGCACTGTCAGTTGACTCACACATGCGTTATATAAAAGGTCAGATTTCAACAGAAGCATGCAAATGGGAACTGTGTTGTTGTTTGTGCAAATCCACTCTTCCTCTTAATATCTCAGACATGTATGCTGAAGTTCAGAATAGAGAAAAAAAGTATTCCAATATTACTTACTACACAATTACCAGAAACGGACTCATGTTCTTTTACACTTACATTCCAACCCTGAATAACCATTGACACTGAGTGTTTGTGTATTTGTTTGTGTATGTTGTACTTAACCTAAATAACATCCACTCACCACCTTTCAGCAGAGTTTAGCTATTCCCTGAAAAGCATGTTGAGTACGTATTTGGTATTTTACTCAAAAACAAAACGACTAACACAGGAAACAAGTACTCCAAATTATTATGTAAAATCAATTAATCTGATTTTAATTAAAATGGGAGGAAAAACAGTTGAACACAAAAGACAACGAGAGATCCCGGATGGGAAGAGAAGACAATCTGGGACGCAAACGCTGCTGTTCTGCTCCAGCACCCAGCGCACCGGGCTCTGCTCTAAGGTGTCTGGTGATCAGATAATGCCCACTGAGAGAGGAGGATTTCAAAATGGCTGCCAGCCACAGCCACGACCCGGTCCAGCTGGCACCGGAGGTGAGTGGCCCTGCCTGAGAGTGGGGGGCCCGGGCTGGGGCGCACTGTGCCCTCCTCTCTGCCCCGCTGGCGGTGACAGGTGGGGCACGCCTGCCCCTGCCACCCGCTCCTAATCCTCCACCTGGCCCCCACACTCACCGTGTCAGGCTGCTTCAATGGATTTCTTAGGATGGCTCCAATCCACCACCCCCCCTTACTGAAAACCTGCCTGGGGTGCACAGTCAGCTTGGACAGCTTCCTATACATGACGGGTTATTGTTAATCTAAATTAATTAATAAAAAAATAAAAGAGACTGATTTTACTGAAAACATATTGCTCCCTTTCTCAGACAAGTTCGCGTAAGGTCAGATGTAAGACCCATTATTTTTTATGTTGTACGAGAGTTACCGGAACTAAATCTAACTGGATGTTAAAAATGACGCACTGAGGAATGCCATGCACCATTATAATGCATTGTGTAACAAGCATGCATGGAAGCACCTGGCTTCAGAACTGACTGACTCCATCTAAGAAACAACAACAGACCATGTCCCATTACATATAATGCATGGTATTACTCAATTTTTCCATAAAAACCCATTAGCTGTTAAAGACAATGGTGGTTGTTCAAGGGAGCAATAAAAGAAACTAGCTAGGCTAGCAAGGTACAGACTCAGGACAAGCTTAAAACACATGCTGAACAACTACAGTTGGCACCAATTACGAAAGAAAATGATCCTGTAATTAGCAAAGCCCAGTGTCTGACACTGAGATACATCAGCTGAAACACCTTTAATAGAGGTACTTCATTTGAATGGCTCCAGCTAGGAATCCAGCTTTAAAGTGGGTGGTGCTCGCTTTGGTGGTAGAATAGCTGCCTGTTCATCTTGAGGGGCTTGCTAAGAGCTGGGCTTTGTTAAGGGTGGAGCCGTACCTTCTCAATGTTGAGCTGGTGCTTCTGAAGCCTCTCCAGGTCGGTTGGAATGGCCACTTTGATGAACTTCTGGATGGGCAGCTCCAGGCGCCGTAGCGGCAACCTGTCATGTTCAGTGGCCATGCCGCCGCTCCACCAAGCGTCCTGATCTCCTGCCACGTGCGAGTGACAGACCACAGTCTGCTGACACACAGAATCACGTCTTCTTGTTAAACCCAATCACACTTCAAATCAGACCTCAGGACACTAGTATGGGCAACCTCAGGCAGGCCATAGGAAAAAAAAAAAACTACAATATCCTATCTAGCTGGTTCACTTCGTTCTGTAAAACACAACAGCTGCTAATGTCAACATGGGTGGCTGCCAAAGGCAGAGTTGTCCCCGACTCTGACCTAGGTGCTTTCCAAAAAACGTATAGTGAAGAACACTGCAAATGAAACGAGTTGTGAAACAGTTAAAATAAACGGGTAACAATCAAAACCTGGTGAACCTGGTGCTGATTAGTGGGGAGAAAAATAATAAGGAAGAGGAAGAACGTCTAACAATCCACAACGAAACTAAACAGTTTGTAAGTGGGCTGCTGAAACTATACGTCGCAACTTGTCAACTGCTAGTTTTCAGTGCTGTGGGTTTCCAGTGTGTCGCGACTGAGATGAATGCGTTTTCTGTAGGTGCTTTCCCGAATTAGTTTGACACACATCAACTGTCTGGAAAACGGACTGGCAGGGGGCTGTATTACAATACTGTCAATGATGTGTGATCACGTTTTGACAGTTAACAGAAAGCGAATTGTCAGCGTCACCACAAAACAAACTCAAAAGTCACGCATCTAAACAATCGTAATAAACGTCTCCATTTACATAAACAATTAATGTCATCCAGAAGAGGAATTTCACCCACCTTGACGGGAACCGTAAGATAAGTTCGTTATAAGCCGCAAAGTCAAATTTTTGCCAGCTAGCACCGAAGTTTATCGGCAGTTTCGTGTTTGTAAACAAAGTTGCGAGGCTCTTCCTTGTGCGCCGGCCAATTACGTCCGACCGGAGTGTGTTAACAGAGCGGCTCTACACTAAATAGGACAGTGTTTCACCACGTGTACGCGTGTGTGTGCAAGTGGCCAAATCAACAAATACATTATTATGCACTATATCCATGATATTCACTTTTTCACGTCTGCATAACTAGTTTGGGCTTTTTGAACTTCTCTGCGTCGTATTGGATTGTAGTAAAGAACAGAACACGTTAAAATAGCGGTACTAAATAGTCATCATAGTTAAATGTCATTCAAACAGTGACTAAAATTGCTATAATTTAACATATTTAGATTGAGTAAGGTAGTTGTAGTCCGTTGCACGATATTATCATCTCGTTAAAAAAAGGCACACCAAGACAAATGCTTTTGCGGTACAAACAATTGGAAGAAATTTGAAGAGCACGAGATTTTGCCTCTGCAGAAACACCTGCCCTACACTGGTGTCCGCGCTGTTGGGGGCTCGAGTCTTAGGGCTACAGTGGCAGATTAGCCACGTGTCTGGGCTCCGTGCATGGCCTTCTGCTCACTTTCCACACTGCTGAGCCCGCTGAGATCTCTCGTGGAGTCTTACCCCAGTTTACCACTGCAGCCCATTTTTATCAAGCTGCTCTGAAAAACAAACGGTTGTTACATATACAAGAATGGCAAGCCGAATTGCTTCAAATTAATATTCAGCCTTTAGCTGTGGATACAAAAAGACTAGCATCTGCTAAGCAGATACTGTACATAAAATGTATTTTTTAATGACAGTTTTGTCAATATTCTAAAATTATTGTGACATAAAAAAGACAGCATAACCACAGAATATGTGGGAGGATGGAAAATGTGAAACTTAGGCAGTCAAAACCAAACACTTTCGAGCTTAACCACTGCTCCCTACTTAAGTAACAATTTGAGAAAATTCACCAGTGGTCCTCTCTGTGTCTGTCTTTCTTGCTCTTACAAGATGCACCTTATCAAATAAAAGATGGCAGCAATGCCTGTATTTTTTTCTCATAAGTGCCATCCAGTTCCTTTCACCAAAGCACCATTCATCGTCTACTGCAGACAGTCTAAGAAGGAAACAGAAACTGTAAGTAAACTGCTGGTCTCGTTTTGCGTAGGCCAGTCATGGCTTTTGAGTTCTCACCCTTTGTGTGTGTGTGTGTGTCTGTGTGTGTGTGTGTGTGTGTGTGTGTGTGTGTGTGTGTGTGTGTGTGTGTGTGTGTGTGTGTGTGTGTGTGTGCACATTCTATTCTTTTTCTCCCTGACATCTGGACAGCCCCAAGTTGGAGCATGCAAAAATCCCTCTTGAAACTGCAGCAATTCTGTGAAGGCAACAAAAGTCAAACGATCATGGGTACAAATTTTATCACCTGAGAAGGCCTCTCCTTGTAACCAGTCCTGGGACTATTGCAACATCATGGCTGCAAGGGCCCCTGGTGTATATGACATCAGATAATTATTCTAAAAGCTTGTAGTAAAAAATTTTACAAAACCTGTTTTTCTTGACCTTTTGGTTTAGTAAAATAGAAAATATATTCTATATACCTGAAGATTAATGAAGACATACACGCATGGACAAATTTGTTGGTACCCTTCCAGTAAAAGAAAAACTTGAAAAAAAAAGAAAAACACACTTGAAACTGATAAAAGTAATATTAAATAATAATTTTGTCAATATAAAGTAATAAAAATCAGACACTGATGCTTTTGAATTATGATTCAACTGAATTATTATAAAAAACAAACTAAAGAAACTGGCCTGGACAAAAATGGTGGTACTCTTAAACCTAATATTTTGTTGCACAACATTTTAGGGCAATCACTGCAATCAAGCGATTTCTGTAGCTCTCAATAAGACTTCTGCACCTGTCAACAGGTAGTTTTGCCTGCTTATCATGAGCAAACTGCTCCAGCTGTCTCAGGTTTGAAGGCTGCCTTCTCCAGACTACATACTTCAGCTCTTTCCACAAATGTTCAATGGGATTTAGATCAGGGCTCATAGAAGGCCCACTTCAAAAATAGTGCAATGTTTTGTTCTAAGCCATTTATACATTTATACAACCATTTATACATGCCTGCCCTTTATACAGTAAATGGGCTAATGGAACAGAAGTGCTTCATCCAACAAATCATTGGAATTTCCTTCTACTTTGGTCACTCCAGCAGCTGTTTATTGGGACATAACAGCATCAGGGTGCAGATAAGTGTTTTGTGTGCTTTTAGTTTTACTTGGGTTCTCATGTCCACATTCTGACTGGTGGGTTACACCAGGGTTCTCAAACTAAAATTACCTGGGGGCCATTGGTCAGGTGGTCTTCTCCTTTAGGGGCTTCTGTGAGAAATATTTGAATAATGAAACATATATAATGCTGTATTAAGTTGATGGCTATTGGGGTTCTCAGTAAAGGTTTGAAGTAGCACATGTAGTGATTAAAATGGCACATGGACAACACTACACTTTGTAGTCAGAATTGAAAAACAAGCAAACCGACAAAATTTTGGTCATATTTAATACTAAATTATAAACATGAAAGGTTGTAATGATTTGTGGGCTGGATTTGGCCAGTGGGCTGGCAGTTTGAGACCACTGGGTTACACTAATACACAATGTGTGGTAAGGGGGGGCTCACATTGTTTTGTAGTATGTGGTTTCCATGGAGTAGGCATGCCAGGTGAACGTGAACCAAAAAGGAGAGTGGTGTTAAACAATACAATGGAAGAGATGATGATGATGATGATGATGGGTGTGAGGGTAGGGTTGACTGGAGAAGAAATGAGGAGGGGGTTTTACTCTTTCAGAGAGATTGGATATAGTGGGTGTTTTACTATGTAAAAGTTAAGGCATGGTGAGCTGTGTGAATGTTGTACTCGGGTGAGAACACAAGTGGCAGGTGTCTGAAGGCAGCGGATAAACAAGACCGTGTCAGCCATCTGGAGGGCAGGACTGTGTCCAATGAGAGATCCTACATTTTTGTTTAATATTACATCAGTACACATTTTTCCTGTGTCCTGTCCCCACTGCAGGGCAAAATTAACCCCCGCATTAGCCACCAAACATCTGCTTAAACTCAGCAAGGTGCTAACTCCTTTAAGGTGTGACCAATTCTTTTCTGCTGCAGTGGGAGTTTTAATTTTTTAATTAATCCTGAAGAGGTATTTACTTTCTGGTTCAACTGGGCTAGCGATGGTTGATAGCATCTTTTTATAAGTCATGTTGTACCAACAGACATTGTTAAATATGTTATTTTTCTTCCTGTTAGCACCATGTCGTCCCTAATTATTTGTAAAAATTGATATATAATCTAATATTAACTCTTACCTCCTAAACAATACAACATGATATCAACCTTTGTGGATGTTATTGATGATCAGCAAAAATTCAAGTTGTCAATGACAAGAAAGGAATTACAGTCATTCCTAACTAGTTTGAACTGTACAACAAATACCATGAACTGAACTGAAAAATACACTTTGCTGAAATTATAAAGGACTGCTGTTTCTATATAAGGGTAAATATAGAGTAACTGCTGTGTCCAGATTTTTCTCAGTATCAGAGAAAATCATAAGGATAATCCATTTTCTGTACAGAATATTTGCAGTATTATTTTATGAACTGTATCCAAATAACATTTGCTGATTTTCATCCAATTATTTACTTATTTTAATAACAATAAAATGTTACTAATGCTATTAGTACTGCTCATATTTACATTTCACATTAGCCTAATTACTTTTTAGCAGCTGGTAGTTACAGTTGTTTGTTGATTGTAATGCTCTTAAACCTTTATTTAAAGCAAAACTCTTTGTGACTACAGCCTTTTTCTCCCCACCACATTGTTCCATTATGCAGAATGAATGTTAAAGATGCATGATGGTTTGAAAACATCTGATGCAGCATGTACTAGCGGAGCAGCCACGTGAACTAGGTTGTGTGAACCTGCCATTCATATTTTCTTGGTCGCACGTGCATGTGACTTGTTAGATAGAGGTCACAAATTGTGATCCATTTTTCCACCTTGTTGACAGGTGGGGGGATAGCAGATTTAGGGTGTCGACTTAGGACCCACCTCAGCACCTTGACCAGGTTTCCTCACAGTCAGGATGCCAAGATGACACTGATGTCATTAAGCATGAGCTGAGCTAAGTTACGCTTGGCTGTATGGGCTTGGGCCATGGCGAAGGGGAGGGGCTTGCACTCATGTTAAGTAGCCACACCCCTGATCATGTGGCATCTGTGAGGCACGCAGTGATGGGTCATCATTACTGCTGTCTCTTCCAAGTGGATCTCAGTCTTATACAGATGCCTGCACATCTGGACCCCAGTGCAGGTGGTAAATGTGTAAGAATGACAGAACGATAAGGCCGGCTTTAGTGTTACCAACATGCCTTTGTCACTGTTGCTGAATACTGTGTGTGCACGTGGTATTGTGGCTGCCCAAATATACAAACACAAAGTCGTGAAAGTTTTACAAACAGAGACACTCGCAGGCAGAATGATCAGTACTATTTTATGATTTCAAAGTGCTGAACAGAAACTCCAGTGAAACAAAGGGAAGGAAAAAAGTCAAACAGAAAGAAGGTGGATGGGGGGAGGCGGGACTTTTTGCTTCTTGTCTTCTTCAAAAAAATGCACAACTGGTACCACAATATTTGAAAAACCTATCAGATAAAAACACTTCAAAATATTATTTTGTGTATATATATATATATATTTATATATTTATATTTTTTCTTAAAACTTTAAACCACTGCCATTGTTTTGTTTGCTTGAACGCTCAGTCTGTGTGTGATCAAGCCCTTCGTGAGCACTGAATTAAAAACAACTAAATAAAACAGAAAACAAAAGAAAGCTACAGAGACACCGGTCCTTGCAATAAATACAGGCAAAGCCATAACAATATACCATGCATAAAGTCCTTATTCTGGTTTTTTATACAAATAGAGACAGCATGGAAAAATTCTGTCGTATTATTAAATGGCATTGACAATATGAACATACAAAAAAAGAGAATGAATGTGGAATGTTTTGCTCCCTCTGCCTACCCCCACCCCCCAAAAAAAAATCCTAGGAACAGTACTCTTCCACC
>JABJVR010000106.1:4958810-5006391 GCA_025773905.1 Chitala chitala | reverse complement strand
GATTTTCACGTTTATCTGACCGCGTTTGCGAAGGTATAAGTGCTTCAAATCGAATTCTTTCCACAAACCTCCTTGTCAGTCCAGATCCTATTTCCTATAGATAAAATATTTTTTTAAAAAAAAAAAAAAAAAAAAAAACTACGGAAAATTCAAGTTTATGAAACTCCGTCATAAAAAATTAGTGCGGCTGGTTTTCTATAATCCCAAGGGTTAGTTCATTTGTACCCCAGTTTCCTCTGTTCATCCTTTCTGACTTAGTATTGAAATAATTTAGAGTTTGAAAAACAATTGTGACCACTCTGTGTTCTTTTTACACTTTAGAAATTGCACTTGAATAGGAGCAAAAGGCTATTGTCACATTGCTTTCTGAGAATTTCCCATGTATTCTGTTTAATGCATTATGTTAGAAAATACAATGTAATGTCTACCTTCAGTCAGAGCCCACGAGTCCATACAGCGGTGAACTTTTCATATAACAAAATACTCCAAAAACATCCACGCACAAGGCTCTTTGTTTGAAATACAATTTGATACAAACATCCACAGAATTGACTTTTTGAGGGGAAAATAACATCACAGAGCATTCTGATTGCCCGAAATTAACTTTCCGGGAAGTTATTTTATACAAAACTGCACTATAGGTGGAGCTCTGTCACTGCTTCTCCTAGCTGCCCTATGGTCAGATTGGAGCAGTCTGTTCCTCAAAAACATCACTACAGACTAACCACAGTTAAAACATTATGTAACCACCCAGGCAAAAAGGTCAACTTTGATACAAGTCTCCTTTTCTGGATATCACATGTCAAAAATATACCCACCCACCCCTCCACATACAAAGGAAAGTGAAAAGGAGTTGATTGAGTAGTTTTTTTTGTAAGAAATATATACCCAGTGTGGGAGTGTGAATGCAGTCCAGATGTTTTGTGGTGCACAGAAGTCTTCTCAATGTCTCTGAACTAAAACTTTGGGGCCAAACTGTAAAAAGGGCCAAACTACATAGTGGGCCAAACTCTAGAATATCTAGAAAGTTTGCCAGTTCACAGCCACTGAGCATCTTGTAGGCCTCTGAAACAAGGGACATCTTTATGGGCCAAAAAAAGCAGAGTGCTCCTGCTGTGCAAAGAGGCGGGCCGTTGTTGTGCCAGATGGGTCCCATCAGTAAGGTAGATTGTCCAGGAACCTGTCAATGATAGGTGGTGGTGGTACCAGGTCCTCCAGCTTCAGGTAGAAGATGCGCTGAAAGCCCTGCGTACGCTGAGAGTGCAACTCAGCCCGCACGTTGAGCACCCTGCTCAGTGAGACTGGTGCCTTGGCAGCGCTGCCAACAGCCACGCTTGCCCCAAAGCCCAGGTGATCCCTCAAGCAGCAGATGATCTTGTTCTGAATCTCCTCCACTTTCTTTGGTTCCTTCAGCCCTGGGCACTGCTCTGTGATGGACAGAAAAAATGAGAAATGGTC
The DNA here is from genome assembly GCA_025773905.1 of Chitala chitala. Taxonomy (NCBI): domain Eukaryota; kingdom Metazoa; phylum Chordata; class Actinopteri; order Osteoglossiformes; family Notopteridae; genus Chitala; species Chitala chitala. The sequence continues at coordinate 5,004,933 of JABJVR010000106.1, read as the reverse complement.
AATCACAACCATTCAGTAATGTGGGTGAGAGAAGTAACCAAAGTAGCCTCTCCTATAGCAGCCTAGGCATGCTTAAACAGCCACTGATTATGGTCCCCAAATATGTTGCACATTCAATGGGTCTTCTGAAAAGCATCACATAAACCATGTAGTGAAGGTCCTTTGGAGAATGGAACCACCTCTCACACCCTGCCAGTCTCTAAGTGCAACAAGGTGCCCTCCAGGACTCCTGAGAAATTCCATTGTACTGACTTCATGGGTGCCACCGCTGACACCAGCATCAGTGCTCAACAATTAGCAGCTTTATACAGCCCCCTGAGTGGCCAAACGCGATTAAGCCTTTCGCAAATTAGGTTTGCCATGGCAACCTCGCCGCGTGGGCAGAGGCAAGTGCTTCAGACCGCTGGGCTCTAATGGAGCACTAATTTATTCCGCGGCGACTGTGCAATAAACAGGCCGCCCAGTTTGTGACTCTCTGCATGCATAAATAAAGACAGAAACAAAAAAGATGTCCTACGGTTCTGCCATATCCGAGCAGCCCAGCGTTTAACAGGTGATTTACTGACAGTGTTCGCTAGGGGCTGTGAAAAAACAGCAAGTGAACAAGGCGGGTCCAATGGTTCTGTACTGCAAGGCTGTCAGGGAAAAGGAAAGTGGATCACTCAGCCGTAATGTCCCCACCTCAGTATTTACCATGAGAAATGCTGGGTAATGCTGTCTCCTTCCATGTTGACTTTGCCAGCTTAGCTCCATGACAACAAACGACTGTACTCAAGCTGCCAAGCGATCTGTGGACCATTAGCTGTTATTAAATCTGTCTCTGCAGCCATAGGTCTACCACTGTAGCCAGAATCACACGTCTCCCATATCGACCCATGCTGAGGGAAGGCTGCATTTTCGTTTGTGTCTTTGTGTGGGATGAGCAAGTGGGTGTCTCAAGTCCCCTCGTTAGGCCCTGTTTAGCCCAGAGTAAATGAAGCAACTGGACGGAGGCTATGTGTGGGAGGGGTTAGAGCTACCCATGTGTTTTTGAGAGATGCTGAAAAGCAAAACACTGGGGCAGTATTGTTTTCCTTCCCCTTCTCTTGCTCCTGCTCTCTTTTTCTTTTTCTCCCACTCCTCTTGCTTCCTTCTCCCAGGGTCTAATCAATAGCAGTCTTGTGGTGAACACTTTTAGGGCAGTCGATAGGCCGGGTGGAGTGGAGGGATAGGGGTTGGGGGGTGCTGAGGGGGTGGACCAGAGGCTTGGGCCTGCAACACAGTGAGATAGCCCATTTGCGAAGAGCGCACTGCGGCGTCCTGGTCGATTTCACCAGAGAGTTACAGAGAGTTAAGTGCTTCTGCAAAGGTAGGAGTATTTAGGTGTGGGGAAAGTTGGGGTACTTTGGTGTTGGGGGTAGGGGTCTTTCGAGGGTTCTGAAACAATCTCACAAAGCAAGCCCAGCAAGTGTGCCCACTGTGTTTGGACCCCGAACCTGGATGAGATGGTGGTGGCCCTTGACTTGGAGTTTGACCATTCATGGAGTGTGAGATCTTGTATTCTCAAGTTCCACAGCTCTCCTTCCTGCTGCTGTTTGCTGGAAGAATGGATCAAATGGGAGGCGTTCAGGGATATGGCCACGATGCTGTAACGTTGCTACCTCTGATGTTAGGTAACAACAGCGCTAATGCAAAATACAGAAAGGAACTTCACTGAGCTGAAGAGCAGCAGGCAGAAAGCAGGCCAAACACTTTGAAGTCTACATATTTCCCATTTCAACTCTAGCACCAGAAACCATAAACAGCTTTTCACAGTCCACTTGCACCCAAGTATGCCCGTGCAAAATTTCCCATTGGTCGTCCTACTTAAGAACGGCAGTTTGCGACACGTCACCATCAACCTCAGAAGATGGTTTTGACTCCAGCTGCCCACGTGGCACCAGGTCTTGCAGCTGCTTTGCTCACAATCACGGTGCACAAATTTTAGATTAAAAAAAAAAAAACAACACAGCAAATGCTGCTCTGATATTTTGGCTAAAACCTCTTCCAGACTGTGTTTCTGTTGTATGGCCTAGCTGACTCTTTGAAAAACAGCTGCCCTACTTTCAGAAGCTCTTTGGCCCTAAAACATCACAAGGCACATTCAATTTAGCTGTAGATAAGCACTTTTCTCACTGGATTGCATGTCTGTATGCCTGTCCTGTATTAGTAGACTGAGAACAGAGAGGTTTAATGTATTTTTTTCCCCCCAAAGAGAAGCAGGAATGCAATGGACACAGGAAAAATAAAATGTGGTATATAAGGAAATATTCTCACCCACCTATAAGGCTGTCATCAAAAGAAAAAGTGAATCTAATAAGGCTCTTTCTGTTGCTAAAAACCTCAGAACATGTTTAGATGCTCAGCAGATCTTTTTAACTAAAATGTCTTAAAATTTCTGTGCAATAGTTTGCCGGACCGATTCAGACAAAGTACCGAGTGGGTTACAACAAGTTACCTTTATTGATCAATGTTAACTGCCGTGCTGCCTGTAGCCAATGCTTTAAGTAAATAATTATTTTATTTACATGGGTTTATATTAACTAAGTCTGGAACTGTATGAGTCACCCTCAACAGCCCCTGTTCCTCATTGCTGTGAAAATACTGGGACCCTATGTGGCAAGGGCATACAGAGAGAGTGGACAAACAGACACAAACTAGTAAGGTGGGGTCAGAAGAAAGGGGGCATCTAATGCAGCGCTCCAGCCCCTCTGCAAGCCTTCATCTCCCCAGGCCCCTGTCCAGCAAAGCCAGTCTTCCAGCTGTGCTTATTCACAAGTGCCCATTCCATCTATCGATCTCACTGCATTGGCCATTCACGGGAACACACACCTGCAGGTATTCCTGTGTGTGTGTCACTAGGCAACATGCGCAAACAAACACAAACCAAACAGTGGCGTCTGGGAAAAAGAAAAAAAAAAAAAAAAAAAAAAAAAAAGACCTTAATTCTGTAGAAAAATGTTGTGCCCATAGGTCACTGACACTTGTTGGATTTTATGTGACAAAATATGTATTTTAAAGTTTTCTGAGAGCAAAAATGCATCAAACATCCTCATGAGCTAATGTCACCACAGAAGAGATTATTTGATAACACTGTTGAATCGTGACTCCTCCAGTTTTGAAGAGGGGGCAGGTCACATTAAATTATTAACACATCTGATATTCACAGCGTTCCATGAAATGAGTAAAAACTGGAGTCATTCACTATTTACACCTTCAGTGACGTGTGCTGTTGCAATTGTTCAAATGTCTGTCAATATTGCAGCCATTCAGCAAGCCTTTCATATGGCTGCTTCAAGAATAAAGTAGTTTATATCCTGAGATCCAGATATCACCAAGTTTTACTACAGGAGGAAACAGGACCAAAGATGACCAAAATTGTGTATGACAGTGGTTACAAAATTGCTCCTGAAAGACCTAAACATTGCCAGAGTTTAAACCCACAGAACAGCCCTGCTGTTTACCCTTTAGCAAAGCGCTTAACGGGGATCACTCCAGTAAATTTTCAGGTACATAAATCAGTAAAAAAAAATAATAATAATAATAAATAAACTATAAGCTATGTAAGATAAAATACACAACCTAAGCACATCTCTTAAAAATGTCTGCCAAGCAACAGCAATAAAGTTTGACAAAGCATCAATATAAATCAGGTGTGCTAAATGTCCTGGAGTTAGTCTGCGCCACGATGTCTTAAGACAACGTGTTAATGTGCAGCACCCAAAGCGCACCCGCCCCCTGCCTCTCTGCTTACAACAAGTCAAATGTTGGATGGGTCCACACAGGAAGCCAGTGTATGGCAGTGCAGTGCAGTGAGGCCTACGCACACACCTCTGCCCTTTGTCTTCTGCATACAACACTGGAGCGAAATGAGGAGAGGCGGCACTCACCACAAGCAAAAATCTGTCTTTTAGCTGAGAACCAATGGCCTGTGCCACTGGGAAACTGGAAACCACTGTGCTATAGAAGTAGACTCTTCCTAAGCAGTGCAGCATGTACTGGGGGTCTTTTGAGGATTCTGAGACACAAAGCAAGTCCGGCATGTGTGCCCACTGCATATGGACAAGAATCTGATGTGGACGTTCCTCTCTTAACCTACCCTGAACCAGCCATATTGGTCCAGGTACACTCAATCTCTGCAGACACCTGTTGGAACACCTGCGCTTTCTAGTGCACTGTAAATTACCCTAAACAATCACCTCTGAGCTAAGGGTGGGGAACACACTGTGCAAGGCTTAATTAAATCCGTCCATGCGAAGAAGGCGTGACGTGGAAATCGTGTCAGAGCTGGATAATTGCTTGTCGTCTGTAAATGAAACACCTTTGTGTGAATTCTCCCTGCTGCATTAAAGTATTAAGCTACTTTCTTGTTGTCAGTCTGCCACATGTAAGATGAGGCGTGGATAATACTTCCCCACCCTCCATGCGCACCCTCCCCCCATGCAGGTGAACGGTGGTTATGCATTACCTGTCAGCATGACCAGGGCAGCCAGGCAGGCAAAGGCAGACACGTCCAGGTTAAGGCTCTGCAGGTGAGAGGAGAAGTCCCGGATAGAGTCCAGCCACTCGCCGAACCCACGAAGGCACTGGAACCGGTGCAGAACCAGTCCATTGCAGAAAACAAACTTGTCCTCCGTAAGGATGGACCTGGAAGATGTAGCAGAAGGGAAGATCTGCTTGAGTCTGCCATACATGCTGTAATGTCATTCATAAGTCTTTTCCGAAGATATTTCATCAAGGTTAAACTGTTTGTCATTTTCGTTCCAATGCATTATTTGAAAAGCAACAGGTCTAAACGGGAAAAGCTCTTTAAAATGGACAATTAAAAGCATTACATTTTTGAACACTATTTGAAGGCATGAACCAGGAGATGATTCTGCATCACGTTAAAAATCTGTGTTGCCAAAAAAAATCACAGTATTTGAAAAGAGCGTTTTTAAGACCTGTAGTACGTGTACACAGACTGGTTAAAGGGACTGTTATTTATTAAAGCAATTGAAGAACAGACCAGTTCCCTGAACAATAAAATTAAAAGAAGCATGTTGGCTAAAACGGTAAACAGGCTTCTGACAAACATCAAAGATTGTTGCCACATTTGTTTTCTGTTGGTTCTCCTTTATAACAAGAAGAAATTAAAACTCATTATCTTTTATATTAAACTTGGTTAGTTGGGGCAATAAGAGCACGTTTTCATCATAAAACCCGTTTCCTTAAGTACACAAAATAAAACAGTTATAAATTTGACTCAGTATCAAATCTTGAACAAAACCACTTCCTTCAGCATCAGCCCTGAACTCCCTTCCCATTCTTGGTGTTTTATTTAAGAAATGGTGCATTGGGGTTTCAGGGCAAAGAGTTGAATGCTAGAGTACCATCTCAGTGAAAAAGTCGCAGTGGTAGTCTTTTGTGTAGTCAAAAGACAGACAGACACACACACACGCACACACACACACACACACAGAGTGAAGGGGGGGGGCACACAAGTGGCAGAGAATATTAAAAGCTCATTACCCTGGTAGTGTTTCGGCCCTGGGGTACAGCTAATCAGAAAACATGTGCTTTATTAATACAGGCTAATGGGTTTAAGTTTCTGCTTGTCCACCCTGCAGGCAGACTGCTGAATTCAGGACGTATTAACAGCCAAGGGCGCAGAAGAGAGAGACTGGGGCTAAATGTGAAGTTAACATGAGGACCAGGGGCTAAGACTGGACTGGGCTGAGGGCCACTGGAGATATGGAGAACATTTTGGAGCCTACAGACACATGCACGCGTGCACACACACACACACACACACACACACACACACACACACGGACCAAGCACAGGCACTTATCTCCTCTTTTTTTTATGACTTCTGGGTAACAAAATCATTTGTGGTTCCTCCCACCCATTCCCTCTCCCCTGACTACAACAGTCACCAGAGAAATTCTCCACTATCCCTGTAACCACAGCGACAACAAGAAAGACTAAAAGGATAAAAAACAGTTATCTACAACTCTCACAGCAGACAAACAAATTGTCTTTCTGTTCTCAAGGAGTAGAAGAGCAAGACAGAGACCCTTGTTAGAACAGGCCGTGTGCACTCCTGAGAGGGCAAAGGTCACTGGGTTCACTGATTTAAGGGGTCACTCTGGGGACGGGAACCCCTGCTGTTTCACGCAGAAACAGGACCTGTTTGTTTCTCCAAAGTCAAGCATTTGTAGGGTAGGGAATGGTAATTAGGAGATGTATGGGAAATCACAAAGACATAACTGCTGAAGCCTGGGAAATCACACCACTTGCATCCATTGTAACTGCCTATACATCTTCCCAGTTGCAGGGACATCTTGGATGTTTTATGATTCCTGCACAGATGTGCAGTGCTGGGCTGAAGGTCTCACAACAGCTGTATACATCTGCAGTACCATGCTGCAGGTCTCACAACAGCTGTATACATCTGCACTGCCATGTTGCAGGTCTCACAACAGCTGTATACATCTGCACTGCCATGCTGCAGGTCTCACAACAGCTGTATACATCTGCACTGCCATGCTGCAGGTCTCACAACAGCTGTATACATCTGCACTGCCATGCTGCAGGTCTCACAACAGCTGTATACATCTGCAGTACTACACTGTCGCTCTCAGTTGTGCACATACAGAGTACCAGGCTGTAGATATCGCCATGCCTGTATACATCTGCACTGTTAACAACTAGGTCTCACAATGCCCATATGCTGTATCATTATAGCAGGAGAATCCATACTTAACAGAACACTGCAAATGGAAATCAAAGCAGAGAATGAAGGACTCTGAAGCTGTCCGATTTTGAACCAAGCTGTGACACATTTTCACAACACGAGTAGCTGACAAGCTTTCAGGAATAGTGGCAAATAGGCATTTGTAGAAGAACATGTACATACATTCATTAGCATGAGGTTGTTTTTACAACCTCAGGAGTTTTGCTTTCAAAAGACAGGTGTCTTACCAGCATCTGTATCCTCCTACAAAGAGTGATGCAGGAATACCTTATAAAAAGGGGAATACCACAACAGCTACCATGGGATGTTACAAACAGTTCTGCATTCCACCACCACCATGCAGAAAAAGGGGTGGCACGATGTTTCACATTATCAAGCAGATGTCTGCGCACTGTCCAAGATAAACACAGGAGATGCCTGCTAACAAGTGGAACATGTTCTGGTGGTTTAGAGAGCACTGCACTATGGCAGTTTTTCAGGATGCGAGGTGTACATGACGTAGGCCTAACAGACCCCCTGACGTGAGTCAGACTTCCTGAGCCCACGGACCCCTGAGGGGTCTGTGCTGCCGCCACCCACCCCACAGCCCATCCTGCACCTGTGCTCCGACTTTGTTCGCTTTCAGACGCAGAGTGGAGCCCGCTGCCAGTCCCAAAAGCCCTCAGGAGGAGCTAAATTTAGGAGTCTCAGGCTGTGCAGGGACTTGTCTATGAACTTCCATAATACAGGTAGGCTAACTCCCACGGTTAGCCATACAAAAAAAGCTGCTGCATGGGTTCCACAATGCAAACACTGCAGCAATGCAGTAATCAAATTTATCAAAAACCAGTCATCAAAAGTAAAACACAAAAAAAATAAATAAAAGACAATTAGCATAGCTGCCTGTAGCTTTGATTTAATTTCAGACCAAAGATGTCTTTCTCTTGAAGAGCTATCTTTTTTGAAAATGTGAAATAGGCAGCATGAGACTGTGCCCAGTAGTCAGGAGTGCTTAGGGGATTTTAGACGTCCCTCCATGGCATAGCCTCCATTCCATATGACCTCTCACAAAAAGATAGGGCAGTCTCTCTCCCTAGACTCAATATGGGCAATAAATTTAACCAGGCGCATTCTGCGGGCAGTCGGCTGGGCGCCCTTGGCAACCTGTGCAGCAAACACTGGGTGGTGCACACAGAGTAGGCATGCCAGGTGTCACAAATGGGTCCACCTCCTCCCTTTCAGCACATTGCACTGTATCTCCACTCCACCCCCCCCCCCCCAAAAAAAAACCTGCTGAAGTGGGAAAGAACACACAACTATCCTGACACTGTGAGTGAATTTTTTTGACGAGTTAGAATAGTCTCAAGAGCTCAGGTTGTTCTGGCCCTCCCAAGAGAACATGAGGCTGTGAGGGAAGAAAAGCCTGCACACGTCCTGCCCAACTGGGTTTTACTCCACGATTCCACTGACAATCAATCTTGAAATTTTGTCTTGCATTTTATTTTCCATTATGGCCACTTTGAAATTTACAACATGCTAGAATAACACTGCCACTCGGACTGTATCCACATTCCAGACCTGAATCTGACCATGCTGTCTCGGTACCAGAGACACATCCTGTTGCTCGCTAAGTATCCACCCTTCCCCCCTACACCCCAGCAAGTGGTGTTCCCCTCAAGTTGTCCCACGAGCAGGAGGAAATCTGTGTTTTTTTTTTTCTTTGTTTGTCTCTACGGTAACAAGCCCTACCGCCTGCCTTTGACTCTTTCCACATTCTCAGATGAAGATTAATCAGTGACTTAATTATTTGAATATTCCAGAAGCTGATGTTTTTGTACACAATATCCATTTTTTTACTATACAATTGCTCATTATGCCTCCATTGGCATAAACTCAAAAGCAAAGCAACCCACCAATATGCCAGCTGATGGGAAATGTGTACTGTGCCACCCAATACCCTTTGAAAGATACCCTGCCTCAAAGTGGTGAAGTCTCCATTTTCCAGGTGGAGAACTTCTGGGTGGAAGAATGGGCAAACAGAAGTTGAACGTGTTAAATGTGCTTACCTATTGGCCAGGCGGAGCACGAAAAGCTCAAGGAAGGCAGAGTCAATGAGCAGGCTCTGGTCATCGCGCGGCAGGTCGGAGAAGCCTGGCAGGCGGTCGGCCCACGCCCTTGTCACCTCCATGGAGCTGGTGAGCAGCCGGTAGAAGAGCTGGATGTGGTGGGCATCCGAGGCAGTGACTGGCTGGTCCACAGCACTGAACTGGGATCAGCCGGCAAGGCAGGGTATCGACAAACAAAACAAACAGCAAACACATGAAAATGACTTCCACACTCACATATACATCATCTTAGCACAATGAAGTCACTTACTGATCTTGTACATATGAACTCCAAAAGAAGCAGGTATAACATGCAAGAGGCCATTGAGCATGAGAACTAATTTAAAGTAATATTTGGTGTTGCATTGCTTCAATACACTACTACTAAAGATGGGTTGGGCATAGAAGGAAGGGTTGCAGCACAATATCCATCCATCCATTATCTGAACCGTTTATTCCTGGTGAGGGTCACGGGGAAGCCTGGAGCCCATCCCAGGGCACATAGGGCGCAGGGCAGTGGACACCCAGGGCGGGGCGCCAACCCACCACAGGGCACACACACTACGGGCAATTTAAACACACCAATCAACCTAACCCACATGTTTTTGGACTGTGGGAGAAAACCGGAGCACCTGGAGAAAACCCACCAAGCACAGGGAGAACATGCAAACTCCACGCACACAGGTGGGAATTGAGCCCCAGGCCTGGAGGTGCGCGGCGACAGTGCTAGCCACCACGCCACCGTGCCGCCTACGCAGCACAACATTTACACTTAAAAAGACAAAGTGGTTTTAAGTTAAATTGTATAAACAGAACATTAAGTATGACATGGTATAATGGGACTGGAGACAAAAAAAAAAAGACAGAGAAAGACCTGTTTGTCTCCAAATCCATATCCTCCTCTAATGTAATGAGATGAACTGATTATCTCATTTGGTGCTATAAGTGTCAGGGACGGAGACGACGATGGTGAGGTTCGTACCTGGCTGTAGTCCAGGTCTCTGGGCATGGACTGTGAGTAGGCTCTCACTAAGGCGTTGAGAAGGCTGAGGGGCGGTGATGGGGGTGACGGTTCTGGCTGCAGGGGGCTCTTTGGTTTGGATGGAAGGCGACCTCTTCGGCCCTTCAGGTTGTCTGTCCGGACCACTGCGTGGGGCAGAGATAAAGAGCAACATATTCGATACAAACATGGGCAGCTTGCCATCGGAGGAACAAAACAGCACCAAAGATGCACACAGCAACCATTTACCATGAAATAAGTCAGTTAACCCAGTCTGGTGCACTGTACACTAACCTGTGTACACAACTAAGGCTCACGTGGATAGACCAAAACATATGTGAGCACTTTTGGATTAAAGTAGGTACTGATGATATGAAAATGATTGATCAACAAGTACTTCGGTTTTATTCTCAGACTAAATATGCAGGAATTGTGGTTTTCACTATGACTTGTCAAGCAATTTTGTGTTTCCTGTGGACAGAGTTGCCCTTCAAAGGTCAACTGCCAACCAAAAAAAAATTAAAAGGTGGCAATCTATGCCACCAATCTACCCTGTTTGTGTGATGGAAATTTCACAGTTTTTAAGATAACAACTTCTAAGCATTTCATCTGGTTCCACAGGCCAGCTGATGGAACCATCTTTTTAGTTAGGTGGTAAAACACTGGCATAGAACAAATAATTTTTGGATCTGTACAATATTGACACAAAACACAAAGCAAGACTTGTTATAAAGATATAAGACAACTGAGAAGTGGGAAGTAAATCCATGCCAGACCAGTAGAGGGAGCTTCAGTGCCATGTGAGTATTTATATACACAGAACCAACTAACCAAAAGTCCTACATTTATATGAACAAAGAATATTCAGGAGAACAATAAAACACAGACCAGGAGTTAAACAGGGTAAGTAGTACTCTTCTCTTTACTGTTAAAGCTCTAGGTACATAAATACTTCAAGAAGCCCCTTTATAACAGAGTTAATTCCATTCACCTTAACTGAAACTGATTTAACTCATTGCACTGGGGTACCAGGACTCAGTCGGTTCATCCCCATGGTTTTGTGTGAATGCACAAATCTGCATCTAATAATCAGCCAGGTTGCACTCCAATGCTCTGGTCCCTCAGCCTGTGACACCACAATAGGTCGGGCCATTAGCAGAGCCCCCATCAGTGATTATCACTTTGGAGGGCTGATTATTGCACATGGGAAGCGGTGGTGTGACGGAGTAGTAATGGAGCCTGGCGACCAGCCACATGCATCTGCACGCAGCAAAACACAGGGAGATGGCCATGGTGGTGGAAGAGGATTCATTAGGTACCGTTCTCAACATCTCAAAAGACACTGAGATATACTGTATTTAGATTCCTGCCTGTTTCTCAAAGTAATGAGGGTCCATGGAAAGGGTCACATACAGAGACCATGCATAGCTGGCTGGAAATTGGGCATATTATACAAGGGCATTTGCATGTGACATATGAAACTGCTTAAGGTCAAAGTGTGTTCATGGTGAGTGGGCTTCATTCTTCTTGCTGAGTGAGGTCAGTGTGGGAAGTCAGGTCACGTGTCTCACGTGTCTCACCTTCTTTCACCATGCCCACACTCAGACACTTCTGAAAGCGGCAGTACTGGCAACGGTTGCGTCTCCTTTTGTCCACTGGACAGTTTTTACTGGCCAAACAGACGTACTTGGCATTCTTCTGGACGGTTCTCTACAGGGAAACAATGATGGGGAAAAAACAATGAGTAAACCAAACACTTTATTTATTTAATTGTATTAACAATTTTCTCTGGAAAGAATTTAAAAAGAAGCTTGCAGGTCAGTTTTTAATTACAATGTGAAAAGCTGCGGTGCCATCAATATAATTAGATAAAATTAATTTCCTAACATGCTCGCCTGCAGGAGGGACAATTTTATTAGCGCTAGCCACTGACAATGAGGATCAGCGAGGAGCGTGCTGAAGCCGGTCCCGCGAGACAGTCAACGCCGCGTGATAAAATTGTTTGTGAAACTCCAGGGTCATCGCGTGGCTCCCCTGCGGGTTTTCCGGATCTCGCCTCTGAATTGCGCCTGTGGGGATTGTTTTCTCCTCGGCTGGCTCCCCGCGATTATTACTGACCTTATTAAAATGAAATCAAAACGATCTGGGTGCACTTCTGTTGCCACCACTTTTTTTCTAAGAGGGAAAATATGACAAGAAGTAATTGAGTCTTTCACGCTGTAGAACCGCAAATGTGGTAGCAGTCACGCAAAGGCGAAGATAAGAAAAGTTTTTGAGCGATCCAAACGTATGAAAAAATTTGTTGAGGTATTTTAACAACAACAAAAATGATTTAATGATTTAATTGTCATTTCCGTTTTATTTTTTCAATTACAAAACCATATTCTACATTAGTACGAACTAGTCTGCTATATCATACTGTAACTCAAGTACAGTAGCTCATACTACATAAACAGCATTTAATCAGGTATAAAAGTATAATCGGTTTTCATTTACACCAGAGGACTTTCGGAAATGGTTTGAATACAAGACCGCTGAGATTATGACCGTATTAATGTCACTTAGGTTCACTTAGCCAGGTGTTATTAACAAAAGAGCACGTAAGATGAAGGAGTAGGTCAAATAAAACAGGAAACCTTAGTCTTCCTACAGCTAGGTGCGCCAAAGGTGCAAGAAAGCCGTCCGACCGGATTGTCTGATACACATAAAATAAATTAATATAATTACAGCCAACCGCGTCTCACGTGTCTGTTTGCATACGAGGTTAATAAACAGGCAATTATTGTGTGTTTCACTTTCACAGGAAGCAAATGAACCTGTAGATCAAAGTAATCAAGGTAAATTCTGAATGATAGGATCTTGTTTTGGTTAAATTGGCTTTGTATTGTATTCCGGATTTTAAATTCGCTCTAACTTGAACCACGGACGAAGCTCATGATGTCTGAAAATGAGATGATTTGCGGTTTTATGCGTTTGACTCAGTCCATTTCTTTGCATTAATATATGTACCACGATGTATGATCAGTGTTTTATAGGCTGGACGGCTGTAGGCATGTCTGATATATGTTCATTGGGGGCATTTAAATCACGATCGGGGTAATCAAAAACATTTATATCCCTTTAAAACTAAAACTATCCATTTAAACCTAAAAGGGGCCCTTTAAACATTGATTGTACACGTTACATTTTACATAAAATACACCACATGCAGACTGGAATACATAAGTTTATTAGTTAGGGGAAGTATTACCCTATAAACTGGATTTCTAAAGTTCATGAAAATTTCCGATGGTCCTAAATCACATCGTTTATAAAACACCATAACCTACAGGTTTTTCCACCAGGTTATAAACTTTGCTGATTGCCTGTGTCTAAGCAAATGCATCGCTTATTCAGTCTGAGACATAAATCTGTCGATATCTGTCTTCTGAATACCTGAATAAGATAAGCGTTTGCGAGTCAGTGAAACTGCAAAAATGTAACATGTCAGATAAAGTTTGCGACAGACATGTTTGGTGGTTAGGTAAAATAATTTGTAGCTTCATTAGGTCCTAACTGTTTCTTTGTTATGCAACAAAGTTTATTTTCAAAAAACAAAGTTTCTCTTCAAATGTTTATACATTTCTCTTTAAATGTTTTGCTGATGTCACATTTGGTACGAAATTTACACGATATACGAATTACATATACTTCACATCTGGTGAAAAGATAAGTGAAGTTTTCACGACACCCTGAACTAATGTGTGTATAACAGTTATTAAAACAGTAGAAATATAAATAATAATATAATAAATAATTAAATACAATGTAATTTTAAGTTTAGTATTTATGAGGTAAATAAAAAGAAACGAACTTTGTAGAATAATCTGTTGAACTCCTACGTTAGCTATAGCCGGAAACTGACTCTGTTTAACAAGTCTGCAGGAAGGTCATGTCCAGCAGGTTTCGTGAGTTTGCACAGCGATCCTCACTCCTCCCCCTTCTCAGAGTTCGGAGTGCGCTGTGCCACTCCTAGTCCCACTCAAGGTATGCTGCTATGGGTAGCCCAGTGTGCCTAGAACCCTTCATTAACCAGGTTCAATCCTTTGTGGATGATACTCCACGTGCTAGAAACTTTTCTTAATAAACCCAACGTGTCTCTCCAAGCATAAGGACTTTCAGTAGAGATGTTTTACTGGATGAACAGGTTTCCCACTACGCACACCGAACCTACTTGATCACGTGGCGTGTCTATCCACACACCACACCGTTTTATTCAAAATGTCACATCCACAAACCCACTATGGCAGTATTAAATAAACAGGGCATTTGGTATTTGTGTGTGCTGACATGAATGTGGTGAAAGCCTCTAATGGAAAAGCCTCAGTTAAACATGTATACAAGATACAATAACTGGTTACCTTGCTGAAACAGATGATCCATAATATCATCTGAGTTTATAAATTAACTGGTTAGTAAATGTGCCCCAAAGTTTCTTTAGTGTGACAAAGCACAAGGACCTGGCTAAGAATCTGATTGCTCCTTATGCTATTTCATAGTCGTTTTTGCTGCCTTTTAAAGTGTAGAAAGGACAAAACTCAGTTTGTGCCATTATGTTGCATTAACCATTATACAAAATATGTAGAAATACAGTATTATTTTAAAATACTAATAACTGTTTTAAATTTCTAATTTCCCTCTTTAAGAACCTGTGATGGTTTAAACAAGAACATTATTATCATAAACCTGAATATCTGTTGACCATCTCTACCATGCAGAAATGCTACATGTTGTAAACTCCACATCTTTATTCATCTTTGTTCTTTGAATGTTTTGCAGTTCACCTGCAATAGTGCCTGGACAAAACCAGCGAAGGGTTCTGAATAACTAACCTGTTGTGTGGTGAACAAAATGTGTAGATAAATTATGTCAAGCAGTAATGGAAGTGTTAAAGGCTTTCTGTGGTCCTCTGCATTTTAACACAGAAGCTCAGAGGGGGCACACAGCCGTGTGCTCAAGAACACACTGCCCCCCCACAACCACGCCCCTCATCTTGACAACAGCCCCTTGTTCGTTTACCTAACGTGGCGATTAATCTCGCATCCTGCTTAGTGCGAGAAGAGCCATCGTGGAAGCACACAGGCTCGTGCTTTTGTTGTCTCTCCTCCTTCCTTTGTTTCTCGCTCTCCTGCCATACGTCCCGTGCAGCGCTCTCTCACAAACACGACGCAGCTCTCGAAGGAAATCGCTCTCGAAGAGCCTCTTTTTCCTGCCTGCTTAGGCAACTCCGCTGCCACACCTCTAAACTACTGTGACACATCCTGTGATGAGGTCAAACGATGTGTTTGTTGTTTCTTTAATTGTGAAAATCTCGCTCAACACAACTGACATGCTCTGGCATGTACAGAGGTAACCTGTTTACTACAGACCCCTCAGGAGTTTTATAACCAGTCCTTTGTGAGAACCTTAATTTCTTTTTACTTGCAGTGACTTTTACGAAAGTAGGAAAATGTGTATATTACTTACATTGATTGCAGTTATGTGCATTTAGACTTGCTACAACTATTGATTCATACGGTATATTCAATCATTGACTCTTGTAAGAAATGAATGCAAAACATAGGCAGACGTGCTCAGTCTAAAATTTAAATTGAATAAATGTGGGTATGGGTGCCGAATCCAAAAAAAGTGCTGTCCTCTTTCATTTTTTTTGTTCTCTTGTAAGAAATCCCATTCATACACTTTACACGTCTTCATGTACTTAGTGGTATACAGTCCAACAGACAGACCCTCATCCTGCATTGTGTTGTCTGCTATTAAAGCCAATGGAATGAGGCTCCATTCTATTTTGCCAATGCCAATGAACAATGTTTAATCTATCAATTTAATTTCATGAAAATGAATTCCCTGTGTTAAATCATCTGGTAACCAGTTTAAGTGAATGCCTTTATAAACTATAGGCCAGATGACTAGGAAAATCATGCCACCTGGTATTAAATGTTACAGCGAATCTGACTGAATATTAATACCTAATGGGACAAAATCAGAGCAGAGAGTGCAGCACGGCATCTCCCATGCGTAGTAGTTTCTGCTGAGTTAGAGTGTAACAGGTTACTTGTCATGGCTGAAAACTAATAAGTGGGAAGAAATGATCAGAAATAGTTGTGCACAGCTGATTGTATGTCCCCTAAGCACACCCCTTCCCCCATTATAGCTAACAATGGACTTATACAGAAGAGTGACTCAAAGTGCTAAACAAAGAAAAAAGGGGTAACTTTTTAGGTCACTGAAATAGTCAACAAAATACATATGCTTATGTATACAGACATGTACACCGACTCTAAGCTTAACCCCCGCCCCTGCTCCTGGGAGTCTGGAGGGCTGAATAGAAGCAGATTCATGACATGTAACATGTGCTAATAGCCCAGGCTTAAATTAAAAGCCTTGAGGGACCCCCGCCTCTTCCTCCCCCCTGCACTCCACCCCTAATCAGCGACTATCAGTCGGTTGGCTCTCTGCAGGCTGCATGACTGCCAGTTGCTGTCATCTTCCTCCTAATTAAAAGTGCTTGGGTGCTTACAATTTTTGCATTTTTTTTCAGGGGAGAAGGAAGTAGGTCACTTTTAATTGGCTGACTGAGCACAGTGAAAGTTAATACTAGGTATGTTCAGCAACTTGGGCTGTATTACTGATCGATACGACTTATTGACCAGTCTATGTCTATTTTATGTTGCCAAGCCTACCTAGACAATACGTAAGAAGACTGTTTCTTTTATTTACTTCTTAATGTTAATTTTATTTGCTGGGCCTCTTTTGAAAATCATGGATCTATTGTTTTACCAGGTCTGAGGAAGAGCATGAGTTCACATCTCGCTTCGGTCTGGTCGTGGGAAGACAATGGTTACAGAAACCGAGACGGAGCGAAAAGACTTAATTGATTTGTATTATCAAACAACTAAAGTAATTTAAGTAATTTATTTTAGGCGGTGGTGGGATTATATCAACAAAAACACTTTTCGTAAACCCAGTTTACACATGAATATTCCTACAAGACTAAAACTCTGTGAAGATTCACTTTTTGAACCGTCTAATGCTCTCCGGTCAGAGCTGTCATGATTACTCAGTTACACTAATGCTTTGAAACACATGGTTTTGCCTGCACGTTTTCTGTGCTGCTGGTGATTATGGTTACTGATGTTGCCAAATTTTCTGGTGCTATGCCTACAATATTGTTCTAATTAGTATCTGTGAACCTACTGTATATCAGTAACTATATCAACGTTTTTGAGAATAAACTGGCAAAAGGCATTGATTTTGATGTTGTTCACAAGTTTACCGTTAACGTTAATATGAGCATAATTTTGTTGTAGTTCTAAAACATTTTTACTTCAGATTCTATTGTTTTCGTACTGAATTTTCACATTGACCACATGAAACTATGTAGATTTAGGATGTGCGTATGATACTGTAATTTAAAGGTGTCATTTTAATGTTGCTAGATGTTTATGTCACTACTACTGCCATTACTGTCAGTGATATATAGGAATTACGATTTATGAATAAAATTAGTACAAAACATTAGTAAGGATTCTGTGTAGTCTGGTACAAGAAGAGGGCCGTGAAGGAGGTGGTGACCACCTGACTGACACCAACCCTCTGCCACTAACCTTAGGGTCATAACATATAATAATGCAGAAATGGTTTCTTGTTTTACACAATATTACTTTTTACACAATATTACTTGAATCAGTAATAGATTAGTTGCTTTGGTGGCTGATTTTACCTCTTTTTGAGTCATGTTCATGGTTGATAACGGCGCATTAGTTACAAACACACAATGCATGCTGTTAAAAGCTTTTGCTTAGCGACACGCTACAGGTCTATAATGTGTATAATTACAGTATACACAGACATGCCAGCGGCGATCAAAAACAGAATCACATGCTTACTATATAAGAATGTTTTTAAAAAGACCCTGTGAAACACTGGTTTCATTCCACTTTGTATGAACACGAATTTTAAACATATTTAACCTCCATTAAATTCAGCAAGGAAACCTTTAAAAGATAAATATATTGTATTGCCCATGGTAAAAGAGTGATGCTAACTATAGGTAAATAAAAAAATCTTTCCTCTACTCATTAAATTATTTACCTCAAACTACCAGTGATGTTATTTAACAAAGTAATTTAAGCAAAAGGGCTGTTTAGTAAAAAGAACATGAATTAAACAATTATGACATAAAATTAGAACTTATTTCATATTTGGGAATAGTGAATAAATTAATCAATTCCATTAGAATTCCATTAGAACATAAAACATAATTTGGAAATAACATCAGTTCATTTTGTTAGAAAAATTCACATTACAAAAATATAATTAACAAAGCAGAAGGTTTTTATGTTTGTAAAATAAAGGCTCGGGCCCCCCTAAATGCAAAGAAGGACGTTCATGTAGTGAATGCACTCAGGCCGCCTAATAAATGCATCTTTAAGCAAACTAGGGTCGGCTACACGACAGCGTCATTAAATCCGCACGCCTGTAGACTATAGCGATAAGGATGCTAAGTCAGGAACACCTTCATGAGATGGTGAAATGAGCGAAGGTGAATCGCTGGGGAAGCTTAAAAAATAAATTTCAACTCTCCGATATGTGCCACGAACGTGAGGTTGTTAATTCTTTCTCCTGGGGTGTGGTGGTGGTGGTGTGTGTGGGGGGGGGGTCCAGGCAGATGTTTCAAGTGTTGACAATCTGTGTTCCAGGCACCCTAGATTACTGTAATAGACACAGAAGCCTCAGGCAGACCAGCCCTCTGCTTTTATTAATTACTGAATAAAAACAAACTGTGAAACTAATTGAAAAAGGGCTAATTTATTTTGCTACACCATTGGCATTATTCAATTACTTTTTATTTGTACTGTCTCTCTGCATTAAAAAATGTCCAGTGTCTTAAGGAAATTGTGCATTATGAAAATAAACACGATTCAAGCAAATAAAGTGCACTCCCGAGTCTTACTTCCGATGTCAGAATCTGATCTGCTATGCTACTCTGAAAAGCAGCTGTAGTGTGATTTAAAATAAATCTGGAATTAGATGTTAATAATAATTTTAATGGTAAGCATTTAACGTTTGCAAAGATTAACAAGTGTTATTAATTCAGTGGTTGTGATTACATTCCTAATATCTGAAGAACTTTCAACAAAGCCAGCACCTTAATATTCAGCCTGCATAAAAACAGGAAATCGCCATTTAATTCTGTTCATATAATCCAGTTGTATTTTATTTAACCTATATAAGTAAACACTGAGTAACTGAAACATCATGACTAAAATCATTACTTTCTACTTAGTTATTGTGGGGGAAGATACACCCATAAAAACCACGGCTGTTGAAAATGGCTTTTTATGAAATCTACAAATTTAATAGCTATATTTTAAAATCACATCTGAGAGTAAACACAAATTGAAACCATCAATATGATCGTATTTAACTGTAATAATATTTTTATATTCAGGTTAGTCCGGAGAACTGGAAACAATCTTAAAAATGCATGAAAAAGAAAGCTAACTCATTCCATTACTACTTTGCATTTGGTATGTTTTTGTGAAGACCACACATATGCACACTTTCTTTTTGGTGATGAAAGATGATAACGACAATGTGGCAACTAAAACACAGTGGACATATCAGAAAATGTCATTGGCTAACATGCTCAGGCTTTGGTGAGGAACACATCTCATTGGCTATGAATGGTCAGCATGGATTCATTTGTCTAATAATGTTAAAAACACCATCAATGTACTTGTACATTTTCCATATTGCACATTATTACTTGTGTGCCAAGTCTGCAGATAGTTATTACAACATGTTCCAGTGACACGGAAACACACTTGCTATTAAAATCATGGAAGTTGGTGGTTTCTTGTAGCCCTGAAAAAAGTGCGATATTTTCACTATGTAACCCTGCCATGCAGACTCTCAGGGGCTAACTGGTTTCCGCGGGAGACGACCCTCGTAAGGAGCCGTGGCAACCGTTTGTCACTGGAGTCCAGAGCCCCAACGCAGACGATTTGTGAGAGCACTTGATGAGCCCCCGCACGAGAAGCGGGGGCAGCCGGCCTTGTTAAAATGACACCACCTCACAGGACAACCATGACTCCGTGGAAACATCCCGATGGGCACTGTGCCCGTTTCAGTCTTGTCGCCATTGACAGCAACCCAGCCCCCCCCCCCCCCCCGACTAGTCCTGTTTCCATCCCGTTCCAGGGGCAAGAGGATGGAAGAATTTGAGAACAAGCAGCTGCTACACTGAGGGGCCCAATGGTTTTGGTGACTTGTACGTACACCCATGAGAACAGCACCCGACATGATACCTGACATTTTTCAAAATCCTAACAGCAAACACCTCCATATTGAAGCCTCACAAGGACGTGATGGTCTCCAGTCAATCAGACAGACAGAGCACCAACAAACTGTAAAATTTTCATCATGTTTAACTTCATGATCTTATTTAAACAGGTCTCCTCCCCTGAGTTGAATTATTTGATTCCTGAATTCCCATACTCAAAGCTGACTTTGGTGGAATTCATTTTGGATTAAGCATTTCTCATAAGGAATGAAAATCACTGTCTGAGATGTATTACACATTGCAGTACTTTCTAACATGTTAGAAGTCCTCAGTCAGCTCTTTATCCACTGAAATCTCATCCAAATTTGCTGAACAGCATCAAATGAAAGAAGCACTCACATAGCTCCTTATGACAAGACAAAAACAACAGGTTAGGAGATGCAGAGAACGTTGTCATTACCTTGAAGAAGCCCTTGCAGCCTTCGCAGGTGCGGACCCCGTAATGCTGACAGGCAGCATTGTCTCCACAGACTGCACAGGTGCCCTCCCCAGAGCTGGAGCGGCTGGGCGGTGATGGCATAGTGCCTTCTCCCAACAGTGGTGGGCAGGGCCCCATGCCCAGTGGCCGGAAGTGGAGACTCGCCTTGGCCATGTGCACCGGGTACATGTGTGGTTCTAGGCCAGGGGGATGCTGGACAGCAGAAGCTGAAGTAGAGGTGGAGGATGAGGGTGGTGGCCTGAGGGCCGGCTCATAGCCACTGTGCGGGGGGGACTGCTCAAAGAAGTGAGGGAAGCGGCCAGACTTGAGGGGCCCGGACTCCATCAGAGGGCTGGAACCCATGCAAGTGGCCGGGACTGGGGGTAGGTTGTGTGGATCGTCCCACAGGAAGGAGGTGCCGGCCGGCCCTGGAAGGCCAGGAGTGGTGGGTGTAGATGGAGGGGACTGCTTAAAGTACATGGAGGTGCTGGGCATGGCCTCCTCGGTCTGTCCAAGAGGAAGCTGTGGAGGCGTTGGGTAGGGGTCAACCTCCTTCTTAATCAGAGGCCTGGAGGTCTGCATCTGGTAGAGGCAGGAGGACTTGGGCTCATAGCTGCCCTCGACAAACACATTGAAGCTCGGCAGTGAGGTGGTGGCAGCAGCCGCCGAGATCTCCCCTCCCCCTAAATCCATGGCCAGCTTGGCGTAGTCCGGGTTCATGATTTCAGAGCTGTACTCCCCAGGGTAGCTGAAGGTTTGATTGGCGTAGCTCGAACTGGGGGGGGAGGGGCCATACTGGGCCTGCACACAGGGCATATCTGTGGACATGAACAGAGAAAGATGACAAAAAAGACAGAGAGAGGGAAAAATTATACCAGCTCCACAAAACCAACCACCACCAGAATACAGTCAAAATTACATGTATCCATATGTGCGCAAGTACAGCCCCCACCCCAAGTGACACAAAAAACCAACATCTCCATCCACAAGCATGTCAAGCACCTTCCTGAACCTGTGCTGGTCATGTCAAACTCCTCATTCACTATCTGTCTGTTTTAGTAGTGACTTAAGACAAGGGTCGTAACCCTAACCGAGGTGTTAGTTACTCAAGTGACAGATGCAGCACAGAGCTGAGGTGGAACTGCTCATAGTACAGGTGTGGGGAAGGGTTCCAGGTCCAGGCCTGGATGACACATGGGAGTGCAGCCACGGGGCCAGTGCGAACATGCGAGCAACAAACCAGCCATGCAAGTCACTCAGTCATTATCCACACTGTTTGGGGCAAAGCGTAACACCTGCTCAACCAGGAAGACTGAACAGCACAAAACTGTAACACTTGTGTAAAACTGAACACTTTATGAGAAATTAGAAAATAGATACAGTTAACTGTTTTAATTTATTGATTTTTAACTTAAGCAGTTAAAGATCCATTTTAAATATGTAACTACACAAGCTGATTACACTTTGCCAAAAAAAAAATTCAGAAATATTACCCGAAGTGCAATATTGCCTGAGTCTCGTTTGCTTGCCTAATGACGGTACTGAGGCAGTGAGGGACTCCGGGGATGGATAAATCAGGCATCCCTGACTCTATGCACTCGTTAAATTTTAATAGACATCACTGTGCTGGTTACGCACCCCAGTGGCTTGCTGCGTGGGATAAAGATGACCTCTTAATTGTCCAAAGGTGTGAAGTATATACCTAATCCCCGGCCTAGCAGTGTTGTCAGAAAAACATTCAAACATTTCCTACTTTCAACCATTTTTTATACGTTTCATGAAACCTTGCACCGCAAATACATATTTTGTCCTCTTACACAGGCTCCTGAAGTCCTACTGCAAAGCTAACCAGTAACCAGAACATCACGACAAACGGTTTTATTTCTCACAAAGCCAGCTCCCGTCAGCTGTCAGTCACGCAGGGCAGTGCGTCTGAAGTCGAATCAAACGTGAGCAGCGTCACCGACAGGATGTGGGAACTTGGAGCCGTTCTACCAGCTCCAACACATTGGCTCATGGGGTTCAAATAGGTAAATCTGCACACTTGTCTGGGCAAGACCTGCTCCATCGGACCGATAGCTTGGACCTGGGAAGTGAATGACTGAAAGTATGGCATCACATATGAGCAATTTAGCCAGTCTACGTTCTTTATAAAGCAGGTCCCCTATTGTATGCCAAAGGCATATACTATATGTTCCTAAGCTTGGCCACATCAAATGTCTGAAAAATACGCGATAACAATAAACCTGGTTTGGTGAAAGGTGCTGTACTGCTGAATTTTTTAATTATCGAAGTTAACGGGTCTGAAAATTTTCAGTGTTTTAATAAGCACTGAACATTGTTGTCATTTGTAATGGCAATTAAGAAAACATGTATAACAAAATCCTGAGAGAAATTAAATACATAACAAAAGATCTAAGTTGAATCATGGCCATTGTGAAAATATTGTTTTTTCACAGTGCTGACTTAAAACTTTTGTTAAAAAAAATAATGATAATAAAAATAAATACTTTATATGACTATTGACGATGTTCGGGTGTAGGTCTTTCCAAGTTTTATAGCAACTTGAAAATACATCACAACGCGCATATGTACGTATGTGTGTACTTTGGTTGTTACGTATGTTCTTTTGTGTGTGTGTGTGTGTGTGTGTGTGTGTGTGCGTGTGTGCGTGTGTGTGTGTGGGGGGGGGATGACGACAACAAAGGGGCCTGGGCTGTAATCAATCGTTCTAACGCTCGTAGCGAATTTGTTTTGTTTGCTCGTTGCTCTCAATTGAGGAACTGTCAACAAAGCGAACGTCTTACTGACACCGTTCAAACGTTTCTCGTCCGCTGTCCTCCTATTCACTAATATTCCAGTACGTAATGTTTAATAAAATCTCAGACTTATCCATTATATAAACCATCGTACATAAAGTGTATTCTCTTTTTATATTTTCATTTTCTTGTTTCAGATAAATACATAGTCACACAGTATTTTGATATACACACATACACTACATTCATATGCACAATATAAACGGAAGTCTGCATTTTAATACAAACGTGTTTTCATAACGTCACGTCAATACTTCTACTTAAGGATACTAAGACTTTCTCCTCAAACGACGATCAAATGAAGCGGGGACTAAGTAAACAGGGATTCATTTAAATCCCTATTCCCAGTCAGTTCTGCGATATATGTTACTCCATGTAAAGAAATATATAAACGTTTATTTATACTACAACATAATTTCAGTTATATTTACTTAACGTTGGCTTTCCACCGCATAAACGTGCACATAATTTAATGAAAGCTGCAGAAAAACTATCCTGTAGTTAGTAAAACTGTCCAATGCTTCGTATTAACCTACTTTCTCACGCTTAAAAAAGTTGTTTTTTCTGTTCACTATTAATGTATACGACTTTCGTGTAACGTTGAATTATAGCCCTTTATTAGACCAAACGTACTAAGATGACCTCTGAAGTCATCACACAATTTTAGGGACATTTCAGAGTATCCGGCTAGGAGTGGAGTGTTACATGACTCAAAGTTTCTTTTACGAAATAAATCGCGCACGGCAAGACTTTCGCCAACCTCTTCGCCCACTCACTCTGGAAAGGGTGGGTGTGCAGGGAGAGCCCGAAAGACTGTGACGTCACGGCGTGGTATGTCGCGAAAGTCTGTGCCACTAAGAAGCGCTTGACATACTTCCACTGGGGAAACACGCCCCGGAACTCTTCTTTAACAAATGTGCCTCGAAGTGCATTGCAGACCACCATTAACATGTTTTCTGATCTGGAAAATGAAGTTGCTAATATTCTTCTTATCGACTGACTCCGGCAAACACCTGCACTCTTTGTGACAGCGGCTCACTTACGATGTGCCCCGCACATGCTTTCCCGCCACAATTCTTTGAGATCACGGTCAGTGGATGCTCACTACCATGCAACAGGAAGAGATATGAAATCTTAAGTTCCCCTATTTTCCTTAACAGATAGAATAGGCCTGCGTTTCAGCATCGCTAAAAGTATAGGAGAAATTTATAAATGGTTACATTTGTGTGCAAAATAAATTTGTGTCATTTTAAACCACTTAAACGTGGCCCTGAATGTTGCATGATTTCCCACCTGTATATTTCGAAAACTTGCAAGCTCTGTGATGAAAGGCATATGTACGCAGCAAAGAAAAGCCTGTTATACTTCTTGTCTAATTTTTTGGAACAATCCATAATGAGGTCTATCGAAAACATAAATATTATTTGCAACATTAAACCGTGCAAAAAACGCTTTGTTGGTGTCTCCAACTAGGTCGTATTTCTTAAAAATACATTTAGGAAGTTGCAACTTGTGGCTTCACACATGACAAACCTTGTAGTAAAGAACGACAAGGAATCAGGCACTTTCATTAACTGTTCACAAGTGGAAAAGCGGCAATTAGAACAGCTCACGTAAAGAAGGAAGGTCATCCTGGCCTTTGATTAGATATTCCTAGGGTGACAATTGCTAAATAATAATAATTTGAAAACAATCCCCGCAGCTGGAATGCCTGACCATATCTGACAAGAGTGCATAGAGACTGTTAAATAGCAAACACCAAACAGACATCTCGTGAAAGAAAAATTAAGGACAAAGAGGACGGAGCTTATTTTAAAACAGTCTCTGACCTCGAGGTGTGCATTTTATATGGATAAAATGCAGTTGTTCCAAAAATTGTGCGCGCTTGTTCATTGTCAGAATGCCATAGATCTACCAAACAAAAATGAATTGCAGAAATAAAGACATGGACATTCTGATGCAAATTGTACTTGCATAAATACACAATAGGTGTAGAAACTGCGTAGTACAACAATCATATCCACGCATGCAAACACACTCGCAACAGCAACGTATACTCGGTGGACTGAAGTCGTTAATACAAATGTCAGGAATAAAAACAAATATTGTAGAACCAAGTCTGAGTAGTGATACATCAGTTCCTAAAAATATCCAGCACAACTTTTAAAAACTACAAAATCTCCACGCGTCACCGCTCTCTAAAAAGGAAATAATCTATTTATGAAGTGTGGGACCATCAGTACGGTTACGGTTCCTTGCAGAGATTTTTTTTTCGTGGTTACCGCCTCGCAGAGTCATTGAGATGGAGTCACGAAAAGTATGTATTTCTCACACGATCTCAACAACGTTTTACAAATTACAAATCATCCGATTAGCAGATTGGTTAATGGGAACGTCTTTCAAATCGTGTGATTTAGGAAAGTCTCCTATAACCGTTGTTTGAAGATCTCTAAAAAACATGTTTTTGTTTATTTTTTTAAATAACTTTAAAAAACTTTTGAACTATTGGTCTATATGTAGAATGATGTCTGCGAGTAAAATTTATTTCTCATGGCACAACTCAAAAATAATGAGTCGTAATTACTTTGTGATCATTTCATGTATATCTTAAAACTGGAAATGTATCAAATAAAGTTAACATTAAAAAATCTCAAATAAAAGCACTCATTGCATACTCTGTTTGATGTTATTTGATGAGGTTTAATATACTGTAAAATAACCCAACATTGTGCTACACTACGTAGACCGATACTTAAATATCTGGCATAGACGTGTATATTAAGAAACAAACGAACACAGAATCATTCACACAACTGTCACGCTCAATTAAAACTCCAAAGAGGACCCTGGGCTGTCGAATTAACTACAGTCTTTGCATAGGTCTGACTCATTATCATCAATATTAATTTGGAGCCAGTTTCACAACCACGAATGACCTTTACCTGGTTGAAATTTTGCTCGCTGAATTGTGGTTGGTTTTCTCAGAGGACTTGCGACAAGGCGGTGGTCAGAGGCTTCTTTAACAGACGCCTCGGTGGATAAAGTATCCGATGGCCGGGTCTCAGAGCTCGACTGGGGGCGCTCTTCCGAACCGGGGGCTGTGGAATACCATTACAAACAAAATCAAATTTAGTATACAAAGCGCAAACTGCCGAACCATTAAAAGTGTATACGTTCGATACTACATATCTCTCTCTATCTATGTATCTATATATATATATATATATATATATATATATAGAGAGAGAGAGAGAGAGATAATATATAATATATTTTTTCTCATAGTTTATAAAACAAATGTAGTTATCGCAGTTATAGTATTATTCAAAGTACACCAACAACACAATGAAAATAAGGAGTAAACACAATGAAAATAAAAATGATTATGCAATAAATTAAATTATTTGACTAATGTAAAAACATTAAAATAAACGAAATTAAAAAATCGCTATTGCTGTATTTAAGTGAAGCTTTACTTAAAACAAATTAAGCCTAAATGCACCTACAGTGAACAAAAACATTAACATTTCCTCAGTTAGATTACGAGTGAAAGCGCCGTATTCTAAGAAATAATACCGCTGAGTGAGAACAGAACACAAGAACTGCTTATCAATAACAACTTTAAATATTACTCGTTAAGTAACGATAGAATGCCAGATGAGACTTGTAATACTATAAACATACGACAATTTTTATCAATACAAACGTAAATTCAAGCAGACAAAAATGCCGCACAAATCACAAACAGACACATCGGGAAATACTTCTGAACTAAAATTATTTATCATAAGATATTACAACAGTCATGTAATAAAATACAATTAAAACGCGACAGAACAGTAATGTGCATGTATTAGCATTTCGTTTAATACAAAGAATTTGAGTTCTGCATGAATATTCACCCGAGTTACAAAAATGAAACTGTCTGATCTTCTGCATTTAACTTCGAAATGCATTCGGGCGAACGACAAGTCTATTTAAAAGGGTATAGCGCCCTCTACATGTATAAAACTTTAAATCTATTAACAACCTTGGACCTCGTGTGCCTAACTTCAGTGTACAAGCTATTAGTGCTGATTCAGAGTAAAAAAAATATAATGAATTAAACAATTATATATATATATATATATGTATATATATATATAATACAATGTTGTATTGTTATTATTTTTGAATAGCATGATTGTTAAAGCTTTGTTGTGTGTATGACTGCGCGGTATTGTTCATTCTGCTGTAAAAAAAAATTGATATTACACTAAATCATCATTATTATTATTAACAAATCTATACATAACACTGATTTATGTCTCCAGTTGTAAAATTTTACACAGAAATTCTTCTGACAGAACAGAGACACAGCTGTTACGTTAACTCAACCCAATCTGCTCTGTCAAGCTATGTAGCTGGGAATGCAAATTGACCGTGTTTACAAAAGTCGACCCGAATTTGACTATTCCTTTTTGAAATTATGCTCATTTTGTGTTTATACAAAGTTTATATATGTTGCAGTTGCTATCATAATTACAACTAGATTATTACCAGGATGAATGCTTTCACACAAATTGGCATGGTAATTTGTCTCTCGCTGATCTATCCGGACCGATCATGGACTGGTTACCTAGAGAACCGTGAACGGTCTTTTAAACACGCACCTTGTGATAGGCGGTAGCCTCTAACTTTAATAAGGCAGACAGTGAGAGCCTTTTTGGCAAACAAATGAAGAAAGGCAGAAAGAAAAGAGGAAGACAGAAAAAAAGTACAAGTAGACTACAGTAAATCAGATGAAAAAGCGAAACCATGTCAAGAGATTTTATGTCTTAAGGGGCTATATGTAACTCATACAAGATTCCACGACGTTACAACGTTGTAGTACCACGTGTTTTAAAGTGAGAATAAAAATATTTTCCTCAGGCCAAATTGAAAATCAAAATTTGGACAACCTTATGCAAAGAGACGGCCATGAGATAGGGGATATATATATAATATATAATATATATATATATATATTTATAGGGTAATAATTGCTGTAAATTGTCTGACTAAACGGCCGTATTGATACTCAGGTATAATCATAAAACGGATGTAATGAAATGATTTCATGCTGTTTCATATGATTTCAATGTAATAAAAAAAACTTGTCAAAATTAATTCTAAAATTTTATCTTGAACTGGGATCTTTACTTTTATTTAAAATATCGCCCAAATCTCGTAGGTACGTAGGTATTCTTTGCGTCCTCATCATTTCCATGATAGTCACTGTATCTAAACGGTTATAGTCAACAACCATCCACCCGAAGTTTCTCACGTGGGATAAAAATCATATATGACATACAATAATTTTCCACTTAATATACGTAAAGCCGACTAACAGTCACACACGAAAATGTTTGATAGCAACCGAGTTACCGCAACAAATGATCTACTTTGTTAAAATTCATTCAAAAATGTAAAGACAACTTTCAGTACACACACGGATGAAGACAAACCGGATCACCGAACTCATTTGTAGGGTACCTTCTTTTATTTATAAATTGCCACGAACCCGATTACGTTTTAATCAATTCAGTTTCAGTAACGCATATGAAACAATGAAGAGTACGTTTGTCGTTTTGTGTTGACACATACGTGTCCAGTAATTAGAGTACATTAATTATCTTACGTTAGTTCTAATGACAAATAGATAGTCGCACAAAATCAGACTGTAATTTTAAACTGAAAAACGGCTATTAGTAACACACAATATAGAAAATTTTAAACATCCCGACTTCAACGCTACCTTAAGAATAACAGAGTACAGACAACTTTGAAGAAAGGGACAAGAAACTTTATCGTATCACCATTGCATCTCGTTGGGCTAATTCACCGCTATAGGGCTGAGTGGCATCCCATTTCCATGACAACCAAAAAGAATATGATACCCTTTTCTCTTCAAAATCGCTTCCATTAGCCAGTGGACATCAAACACAAAATCAGACAAATTTCCTTCGCCTACCCATCTATTACAATCTCGCGCAGTCAACAGGTCCGCTTTATCCAAAAGCACGAAGTTTTTATAAGAACATTATTCTTTCCCGAAAATAATAATGAAGTTGTTTGATAATGAAGGATTAAGAGTAAAAACATCACGTGCCGTTTTGAATAACGATAACCAGCACACTACTATAAAACATAATCCAAAAAGTAAATAAATAGCATATTAATACATACTTGCTTGCTGTGGAGGTTCCGTCTTTACATGCGATATCAACCCCTTTAAAGTTTCCTGTAGATTTCCAGAATAATCATAAAATAAAATTGCCGATAGAAGAATTGTACTTATAGTCGTTTCGGTATTTGTAGATGTAGTGACAGATTTCTTTCTTTTACTTTTCGTTTTTATTCTAAATGGGAAAAAATACTCCGCTGCATGACCGTTGGATTCGAGCGATCCGGCTTTTCTATGTCCGTGTTTCTAATGCTAATGATTCGCTGCGATGAAGTTGCAATGTGGCTTTGTTTATGTGGACAGCTCTGTGAGAGAAAGTCTAATAGCACATTTATGTGTCTGCACTCTACATAGAGTGACTGGTATGCGAGACGTCAATGTGACGCCATGGGACAGATGACGTCACCCGTTCGCTGGGCTCAAGATCGCAGAATTACAGTAGACAGACACATGAGCCCTCTCGCTGCACAGTGCCAGAAGTGGAGGGCTGGTAGTGCTGGGATTGATCTCCTGATGTAAAGTACAACTAATGGGAAATTCTAGATCGTGCGGTCATTTACAAAATTCATAGCGCGCTATTTATTTTCCCTTTTGAAAATTGTAACGCATCACATGTTGCATCCACGATGTCTCATTTATTATTATGATTATATTTTTAATAGCAAAAGATGTCAAGACGCCTTTTTTGTTCTTTGTCGTTTCTTTTCACATATGTCAAAAAAATTGCATTAGTATACAAATCAGACTAAAACGTAACATTTGAAAGCGAAACTGAAACGTCACCCTTATGCTTAACTATCACGAATCGGGTTTTAGAACATATATCACACACAAAGAATACATGACAAGAAGTGTTGCTTCCCTGTTAAATTTTCATTGTGTACTTTATGCTTAACAGAATCATTTATCATGGTTGAAAAACAACTGTTTACTCAAGTTTTTGTGATCGTATTATCTGCAGGAGGAACGTGTGCAATTGACAGCTGTCTGTAATTAAAATTTTAATTAAAAAATGACAATATAGATCTCCAAAAAGTTAACTCCATACTTAATCAAACGCTACAAAAAAAACAATTTTAATTAGGCAAGTGATGCAGTTACTTCCGATATCTAAATATCTGCGTATTTTCAGTGTTATTCCAAAGAAAATGCCAGTAACTGCGTTTTTCTAACTCGGAAACTTATATGGGGTAGTTCAGAAGTTTACACCGGTTGAAACACATAAAACAGAACGGCGAGCTTGGAACACTCAGTAATAAAAAAGAATGCTTAAGCCAAAACAAAGAAAAAAAAAATTGCAACCAATCACAAGACGCGTGATTTTCTGTCTACGTCCTCATTCTGGCCAATGATCAGCCTTTAAAGGCGGGCTCAACCCTTGACGCACTGAGGCGCTTGATTGACGCAACTGTTTCTAAAATTAGCAGCGGGCTACTCGGCGGTGAAAGATAGCAGAGATCCCATTCATTGTGCCGGGGCGGGTCCGTTTATTTTAGAAATTTAATTGTGATCCAGTCAAGCCAAATATAATCGTAGACAGGTATTTTTAGCGGAAGCGTGTCCCCGTTTTTGCTTGGCATTCGGTAGTTCATCGGTAGCCATGTATTACAATAATGGAAAGTTAACTGTGGCGCGCTGCGTAGCTAATTTTGTTTATAATTACAGTATCTGTTCAAATGAAGTGTTTTATGGATCTGCAACGCCGTTAGAACATATGTTTAATAAAATGCATATCTAATAAAAAATAATTGAAACAGTAGCAAGTATGCAGTAAGATGTATGTTCTCTGAAATTTACAGCAAGTGCGTTGATCATAGACTTTGTTGGAAAGTAAAGTATGGGTGAAATGGGGTAACGACTCGGAAACTGGGAACTCCTCTGGTAGATCGCGGATAAGGTGCTGGTACCGCAACAGGTTTGTGCAAGTAATGGCACGAATACTTAGATTTGTTCATTTGTGTAGTCAGCGGAGTCCGTTTGCCTATATTTTCTTCCTTGTGTTTTCTTTTTAGAATACGGTGACAGGAGGTATACAGCAATCGGTGCATTCATATTTACATTGTTTAAGTTTTAGCTGTTTTATGCTTATATCTACAATATATTTTATTAGTGTTAAGTTAGTACAATATAACGGAAATGAATACTGCACTGCTGAGTAGCAGCGAATTTGAGTTGTATATTTTATAGATGCCATTCCTGGGATTTCTGGCGTATGATTCAGTTGATAAATCTGGTGCTTGAAGTACTGATGGTGGTAGCTAACTCGTGTGTACTAACTACACAATCCTTCTCTAACGAGGCAGAGTAGTGACTGTTTTCGAACTGAAATGTAATTATACAATATAATTAAACAGTCGTGTAATAAAGTAACTCAGCCAGAGAGATCGGAGGTTATGCAAACCGTAGTTGCTACAGGTATCGTACAGTGGCTATACTGGCTTTGTTGTGTGCGACTATAACTGATTGCACGACTAAACACGTTATCCTAGGCATTCAAAGGGAGCCCTCAGTAATGGACTTGTTTATTTACAGAAGGGGTTTGTGACGAGGTGACAGTCTAACGAGGGGATTCCCCTCGTACTGCATTTCAAATGTACTAAAACGTATTCACTTAATCACTGCCTCGCGCTGCAAAAACTTCACAAGTTTTTTTAGTTAATGAAATGTATTATTTTATTAAATGTTGCTGTTATGCATGTATTGTTTGTTCATGTATTTAAAGTAGTTCGGTTTTCACACAACTACCAGATAGTTTTAAACTACACTTTGACAGTATTGCTATGAAACTTAATGAGATCCCCGCTTGTACGGTACAGTTCCTAACCAGTGTATGTCTTAAGTTTTTTAAAATTTGCTGTGAAACCTCGACGTATGCAGAAGTGTGAAAGTGAGATTTATTTAGTACATTGCAAGTACATACTGATGTCGACTGTTTCTGTACTAATCCAGTAAGGTTGAGATGATGCGTTTATGAAAATCGCCAAATTGAGCAGATTACAGATTGAAATCGGGACATAAGGGAAGTCTGTCAGCACGTCTGTTGGTTACATTTAAAGCCCCAGTGAGTTTTAACGTTTTCAGCTGCTGGTTTTTGTTGCAGTATTGTGACCCATTGAAGGTGAACATAACCAACTATGGTGTAAACGAAACGAGCAGTCTAGGGAACTTTTTACACACTGAAAACAAAACGCTGGTTACGTACAGTGACTGAGACGGCCTTGTCACTTGTCCAGGCAAAACTGAGGGATTCCCCTGCAGTAACTAAAAGCTGTATTAGAACCAATGCTTATCATTGGTCTCTGAGAACTGTGGAGGAAAACGTAGGAGGTTGATAACATATCTGCCGCTGCATGTGAGGGGGATTACACAAGGGTCTAGGAGGGAAAACTAAAAGTGTGTGTGGGCTTGTGTTTGTAGCCACAGGGTGTTCAAGTGATGGCAGACCCTGAATTATGATGTGTAGTGGAACCGCTTGGGTGCATGGTTGATGGTGGGATGTTGGGAAGGTCGATAGCCCTCTTGAATCATGCTATATTTCCAGATCTGGTGACATCCATGTCAAATTTTTGTTGGGAGCACAGCTCAGCACTTAGTTGTAAAGGTTGGGTATGTCAGTCATTTAAAAAAATCCACTCCGCTGACATAGCTTTTTACTAATTCATGTACTTAAAGTTTTTATTTAGAAGCTGGGCAGTTACTTTTTTCCCAAAAGATTTTTCTAAATCACTCAGATATCATGTGTTCTGCAAAGTTATTTTATTGGGATCACTGTTTTCGCTAGTTTGGGAAATTGCCAATCATTGATGTATTCTGTCTCACACAAAAGATATGATTTACTCTGGGTCTCTGAGAAACTTTCATTCCAACAGGGCAGCTGTCCTAATAAAAGTTAGTTTTTAAATCTGTAATCAGATTCATCATCTCCTTGTTAGCTCTGAGCATAAACACCTAGAATGAAGATACCCTTTTAATACGGTTTGCTAAGGTAATGCAACTGCATGTTGATAACTTACAAAAGTTTTAAACATATCTTGATGTGGTATGTGCTGTGTGTTACGGGATTTGTTTAGTCAATTTAATGCTTAACAACCATGCTTGCAATTGTCTTGTTTTCATACATAGTATTGTGCATGATTTATTTGTAAATGTATCATAAATTGTTTATATGCTTCTTGCCTGTATTAAATGGATTAACTATTCTGCATTTTTTTTGTTTGCTGTCTTGGTTGCTCTTTCGCCCCTCCCCCATACAGGACATTGCAAAAAACCGACCCCTGCAGCATGATGTTTAAAAAGAAATTAGTCGTTATCTGAGTTGATTAAAAGGATTTCCTAGAACCTGATGATGACCTAATGTGTTACGACATCAGTTGAATAGAACTATGACTATATAGAGTACGCAGTGCAGTTCTGCATTTGTTAAAATTAGCCCTAGATCCCTGTGTTGGAATAAGTTCATGTGTGGCTGTCTGTGGGCTGGATTGAGTATCACTTCCTTGTCAAACTAAGTCTTCCATTAGTTTCAAAGTGGTATATCAGTGGTTTTTTAATTTTTAATTTTTAATTTAAGTCATTTCCATTGCATCCTGAAAATGTAGTGCACAAATTGAAGTCCAAGGTTTCACAGTGCAAGCTAAAGGAAGATGCAGTAAAATTAAACTAAAATAACAAGCAGCCATGATCTGCATGTGTGTGTTTGAGCTGTGAATTGACTTGTCTGCTGTGCCGAATACAGTGGACTGTAACATTTTGCTTGTGTGAGTGTTTGACTGCAGACCATAATTTTACTTGATTTGTTGCTTGATTCTAACCTTTTGGAGATGATGGGGAATCCCCACGGCGGTCCTGTTCAGCCCGGGTTGTTTGTGAGTCACCCTAAAGGCCACTGTGGGCGGGGGGAGTGAACACAACGAAGCAGCATGCAGGTGGCAGCGGACAGCATCCGGCTCCGATACGCAATGCTTCAGCTTGCGAGGGTCAAGTCAGGCAATTCCCTCTTTGTCGGAATGGGTGAGATGGTGCCCTGCGGAGATCCAGACCTGTGCCCAGAGAGCAGAGCGAGCAAAAGGCCTGTGGTCCACACCAGGTCGCACATTAAGATGAAACGTTAACTTGAAAACGACTGTGCTCACGGTCCTTACCCTAGCTTGGAAGTTTTTTCCATGAACCCCATGGTGTCAATTTGAAACCTTGGTTACACGTAGCACAAAATCAAGGGTTAAACCGCCAGTAAATTTGAGGAACAGTCCACATCAAACTGCTGTTAAGAGGTGAAGATCTAGTTCTCAATGCTGTTATCAGTATCCTCTTCAAACTGGTTTTGGTGGGTGATAATAAATTGCAACAGAAATTTGGAGCTGATGAGGAGATGATGCAGGTTCTTTGTTGTAACACTTATTGAGCTGAAGACAAATGTGATTACAAGCAATGCTGTCGTGATAGATTGTTAAACACAGCTACAACACGTTATGTATGATTTGTTGGCATTGGGGCTTTAAAAATACTGTACTGATGTTAAGGCTTCTGTTGCCCGCTGTTCTGTATAGTAAAAGACAAGGCAGTGGCAATGTGTAGTTCTTTACAGTAGTAGCTGGATAGAAAAACTGTTGCTTGGCAAAGGTAACATTCTTTACAGAAATTTGACAATATCTTCTAGAAGCACTGGCTGGCTGAGGGCTGCACTGTCCTGGGTTTCAGTACTTCTCTTGTTGAGGCAATCCAGGTATGATACCCTTAGTCTCATTGTTACGTGTTAGTCTTTGCACGTCCTAATAAGAACTCTGACATTAAGAATGACATTTCGGTGTGTGAATCAGATGGCCGTCATAGATTGAGCAAGTCAGTCATTTTCGCACCTCAGGACTTTTTAGTTGGCAGTGTTGCCACATGGTCTCATCTGTGTGAGTTATCTTTTTAGCATAATATTGTGCCATTGCAGTCTTTCTTGGCATCTTGTTTATGACAATCAGTGTTGACTTGCCAGTTTTCAGTGCTAGTCATCAGAGGAACCCCTCTTCTAACGATGTGACCAGTGCGTGATTTACTACCTGAAGCTCAGGCATTGGGTATGAAGAGCACAGGCTTCTCTGCTTGGTTTTTGTTTAGGCCGTTGTTCTTTTTCCTGAAAGAATGCCGATTCCCCCTGTTGTCCCAGCCTTAGAAGACCTTGAAAGTTAAGTTCATGTGAGGGAACTTTTAGACCCTTGAGAAAAAGGCGAACAGTATACACAACAGCAGGGGTGTCTGACCAGGACCAACTGCTTTTAGACACAGCCTAGACAGCTTCTGTGTAATGGATTATGTCATCTTAATTATGGCGTAATTTCACTGAAACGTGATATAAGCAAGTAGCAGGTTCAGTACATAAGGGGTGGGGGTTTCAGTTTGTGTGGTATGGTAACGGCAGCCAGCACAAGAGCACCATTTTCTGCACTCTTAAGGTGGGCGACCATGTCATCTTTCTTTGAAAGACTTTTGATAGATGGAGAAGCAGGGAGAGATGTTCTGCGGTTCCAGAACGTGTCTTGTGGTGAGTCACTTGGAACTGTTGTTTCCCAGCATCATAGGAGGATGTCTTTGGGCCTGGGTGCGCAGCTGCAAACAGGTGACAGAGGACAGGCATGGTATAGCACAGGAACCGCCAGCTGAAGGTGATGATGATGGCACTGAGGTTGTGCACATGTGAGGCCACAGCCGCAGTGTGACATGACACCTGTCAAAAGTGGTGTCCTGTGGATTTTGGTTCCCAAAAACCTGGGTTAGGAAACACATTTAAGATCTTTTCCATCACTGAAAACAGTTCTTGCCAAAGGTGATCAAATTCAGCGTCCAGAAAGTTCCTGGAGTTTTGAACATTCTGGCAGGAAATTAAATAACATTTTAGAATTTAAAGTTGATGATATTTAGGAATACTATTGAGAGCCATTTAAAATATTAATGTGACAAAAATCCATGTTTTAAAAGTGCTTTTATTTTAGACTTCCTTAAAATCTGTTTATTGTGAACTGAATATTGTGTCTCCAGTCAATTTGCTTAAACTGGCCCTTTCATCATTTTAAAATATAAAATAAGCATTGTGCTCTGTGTGAATAATTAATTTGTACTAAATACTCTGTTTCTCTTATGATTAAGCCATCCCAGCCTAAGGTCAGTGTTCACTGCAGTGCCACGTTAGAAAAGCATGGCTAGGTATAAGCAGGAAACACACAGAAGGCAATTCACTTTGAAACGGCACAGTGTAAAGATAGTAGTGCCTGTTTCAGTGCAAGTCATATTAAAGTGAGAGTTCTGCTATTTTTTAGCCCGTGGTATTCAGTTGCCGATCTTTTTTTCAGTTTTTTTTTTTTTTTAAACAAACCTAAAGAAGGCGGCTGGAGGAGCTTCTACTCCCACGCGAAACCGGCTAGTTTCAGCCTGGCCTTGCGTGCTGAACGAGGCCTCCACGCTGCATGGTTAGGCATCTCGCACACTCCTATCAGTGATGCCAAACAGCGCCGAATTTAACAAACAACCTGAAAAACCTGAAACTTGGTCCCCCCCACCCATTTTTGCACCTGTAAGACAAAATCACCTTGGCAGAGAGCCTGGGCAGAGGTAGCCTGGCATGGCATGGCATGACCCCCTCCGGCACAGGCAGCAGCAGGAGGGGCTCCTCTGTGTAGGAGGGGAGCGTGGGCGCGTGCCGGGATTCCGAGACATCTTGTCACCAGTCCTGACAACAAGAATCCTCCATGCCAGGCCTGCAGAGTACAACAAATGTCAGTTCTGTTGTCTTTTTTTTGGCTATTTTCTTTTGTAATGTTTTTTTTTTTTCTTTCTTTTCTTTTTTTACTGTGAATTGTGTTGATGAGCATGCTCTTGCTTGTTGTGTTTGAAAATTCCAGGCAATGAACAAAAGTACAGTACTAGTCTTGAAACTGTTCTTTGAAAGGGGAAGAGCAGAGTGGAGTCATGACACGCACTCACGCCTTCACACCTGAATGTGAAAAGCTGTTGCATTGTATTAGTGATGCTGTTTTCCCTCCTTGTCTGCTTTGCGTGCCTAACGAGGAAGACTGAGATATGTAATCTTGCGGGCGTACGTGCCATGAGTTAGATGGGTTTGAGATATATTTGTGAATAATTTGTTAAGTTATTGTGCTGAGAGATTTAAAAAGGCTTCAGGCAGCCCTGCTGCAGTGAACTTCTGGGCAGAGAGAGAGTAAGACAAAAGTAGTACTGCAATTTAGTTACCAGGTCTTTTTTGACATCATGGCTTCTCAGGTATAGAGGATTACCCTTGCTTTACTGTCATAAGGCCTAACATAGCCCCCTTCTGCATACCCCCAATCTGTTTAATCAGTTCATGAAGACAGCTGATCTTTGTCATTCATCATTTGTTTTAAGAGACATACCAAGGAAGCTTTACAGTTTATGGGAAAGACACTTAAACACTGAATGAACACCTCTTTTGTTAAGGCAGGTGTATGTTTTAATCTTCAGCAACAGAAGATAAGCAAGTGAACTGAGGCTGAATAGGCCAGCGGGTGACATTGTTTCATTGACTTGAAGCAAGCTGCTAGTTCAGGTATTGGGACTGATTGTCATTGCACTGCCTTTGAGTGAGATGCTTACCCAAATGTTCCAGTAACCAGATAATTTACTACTGTGGTGGAGTAAAGTTAGGTATGACTGCATCTTGAAAACACACAGTGTGCAGGGTAAACAGTTGGCGTTTCCCTTGTTGCAGAATGTTGACTGTGCTGTTGACTTGGTATAGCTCACTGTTAGCAGTGTGGGCTGAATTATCAAGTGATACATCCTACTCGCACTCTGTTATTGACTGCTGGGGTAAAAAAAAAAAAACTGCAATTTTTTTATTTTTTAAAAATTGACATGTTTTTTTTTCTAAGAAGGGGGGTTACATTTTACCACCCTTTTGCTGATGTATTGTGCATAAAAATATTGAAGATCTGAGAATATGTCGTATGTTAGGCTAATGTCTTAATGGGATTAGTGGGATTTTTGGACGAGGCTTCTCAAAGAGACTGAAGAAGGTGGACTTGGGACCAGATGGTGCCAGGTTCAAATCCCATGCGGCGCATTGCCGTCACGCACTATTGCAAACGCGTTGAAATAAAAAAAGAGCTTAACGACATGGAAGCAGTTTTGTGTTAGAACATCTATTTTAAAAGAAAATAATGTATAAGGAATAAAAAAGGGTCACATTGCGACTGGGCTGACACTCCTGACGTTTTTTGTATGTTTAAAATTAATTAATATTTAGGCTTTGTTCAATGTTGTTATTTAAATTTATTTATACATTTCATATTTTTTCCTTGTTCTTTACAGTTCACATAGATGGAAACCTCAGTTCGGTATTTAAGGTTTCCCTTTGGGATTTTAAACATTTTTTATTTTATGTTATTTATTTTTGCATATTGCACGAAGTTCTTTTTTTTTTTTTTTTTTGCCCCATTTGGCAACGCTTCCTTGATGTACTTGTGAATGGTATACAAACGGTTTCCCATTAGCCCCAAGGATGTTCCCGCCTCCCTTGTGTGATGAAAAACAAAAACGTATGTGATTTCAAGCACTCAGATCTTTTCAAAAGGAAATAAAAGGTTGACAAACTTGAACCTGGAGAAAGTAGAGCCTCACAGCGTCGATGTGTGAATAAACCACAGGTATGCAGTGAAGCAATCATTTCATTCACGTCTTTTGGTTTTATTGTTTTTGCTGATGTGGAGTAGGTCAGCCGCACCTTATTCGTGCCATGTTGTAACTAGTTGCATAATATCACGTTTTTGTTTCTGCCTGGTTTATGTAACTGTCTGGTGATGTAATCCTAACGAGTGAACCTAACCCAATTTCTACACAACGCAAATCATCTGTATGTCGGTATGCACTTGATTTTTTTAGGAAGAAGTTGCAATTTATCATTTGTTTTAAATAATACACTTTTACTACATTTTAGGCTAGAATTGTAAAATTCACTATTTTATTTCCAGAACTGGCTTTATTATTCAAGCAAACTAATATTTTTACCTGTTGATACATGTGATCATTGGAGAGAGTTGTTCAAAGGTACAACAGAAGTAACTACCCTGGAGCTTGAACACAAAGCCATCTGGCATCTTTTCTTAAACTTTACCCTTTGAAGTGAATGAAGAGGTGTGTGTTATTTAGGCAGCAGGCAAAATGAGCCAGCTGGTGGTGACGTTGATGCCTATTTACACATTCCACAAATACGTCCGTAACCATGGTGTCTAACTCTCCTTCCAATGAGCTATGTGGGGCCATGTTTTGACTTAAATGACCACCTTCAATCAATCAGGTTTAGTAATTTTTTTTTTTATTTTAATAAAGTATTCTGACACATTTTTGAAAGCATTTTTGCAGTTATTCTGGGAGATGCTGTTTTTTTTTTTAATTTACAGTTAGTGAAGTGGAAGCTGGAGCAGTTGGGCAGCTTTTGAAAGAGAAAACCATTGCTTGGCCTATATGACAATAGTGCTATTTGATTCTGGGGTTTGGTGGTTTGACCAGACACACACTGTCCTGCTGGGTAACAAAACAAGGTCAAAAAGTCACAGTCTTTCACCTAATACCTTTGTATTGTATCATTGGACCAGTGTGTGTGTGTGTGTGTGTGTGTGTGTGTGTGTGTGTGTGTGTGTGTGTGTGTGTGTGTGTGTGGTTTTTGGAATTTTGTTGAAGACAGTGTGGGGGGTGGCCCGTTTAGACCTCTTTAGTTGACCACTGAAACTGTACAGAGAAGAGAATTTGCTTCTGCTCCTTGTTTGTCATTAATATCACCTTTATAATGGTTTCTTTTGATATATTGGCAAAAGTCCAGCACTGGTATGAAGCTCTTTATGTGGCAATCATAGTTTTTAAAATAATTCCAAATAACAGGTTCTATTATATTCCTTGGACGGCTAGTGTTGAACATGTAGCATTAGTATACGATTATATCTATATTTACTTTATGTACTTTACAGACATTTTGTGGAGTTATTTTTTCCTATAAAACTTGATTGCATGATTACACATTTACATTGAAATTAAAACAAAAAATTCATATATTTTTTATGCTTAAAAATGTAAATATGTTTCCTTTCTAGTGGACAAAAAATAAGGTTCATTGGTCGGTTGTTATAAAGTCAATGGAGACCCGTAACCCTTCAGAATAAGTGTAGCTGTATGCATCTGCCAAGACGGTGTGCTCCGTTCTGTTTGAGCGCGGGCACCGCGTGAGACGGAAGAGCGCGCTACTGTAAGCAGCGCGGTTTGGTCTCTTTAGCTCATGTGCGCCGGGCGGTCCTGCGCAGGTTCGGCGGGACGGAGGTCTCCGTGCGATGGGAGAAAAATCCTGGCTTGCAGTCGCTCCTCATCCTCAGGCCTTCTTTTGTTAAATAATACGCTGACTCACAGGATGTGATTCACGTCTCGTTTTTTTCTGCTTGTAAACTTGGAAAATAACTTGTTGGGGAAAAAAAAAGCTCTTATCTAAATGTTTAGACAGTAATGTTTTTGTGCAATAAATAATTTAATTAAAGGCCCTGGGCTGACTGGCTGTGACTACGCACAGCGCTAGAATCTTTTGTGGTATTTACAGTCCAAGCCTTAGCATATTTCTACTGATTTGGATAACTTTTGCTGATGGCGCCTCACAGAAGATTTCGATGTGATTGTAAAATGGTGCTATATTAGACCGTCGGGGACTAAGCCGTTGTCAGTGCCCAGCGCTGTGCTAATCAATGCAGTCTTCATGGATTATTTCTTGATGGGATTTCTACTACTTTCTATAATAGTCTGCAGTAACAACACAGAGGGTTTCTTCTGGTTTAGCAATCACAGGCCAAATTCTTATGATATGCCAAACCTTGATGTTTAGGGTGCAGTGGAAAAGAGTTCTCTTTTTTTGGTGTATTTATGCCCACAGGAGTGTATGTCACACCAAAGAGACTGCCAAAGTTACATGGTTTCGTGTCACAGTGCCACAGAATTCTGTGTGGTCACACTTTCACACCTCCTAGCAAGGCACATCTGTCAAAATGTTCCATTTTTAATGGCCAGGACAGAATCTTCTGGAATGCAAAGTTGTTTAGGCATTAAGATGTGCAGCATTCTGATACAGAGCACTACACAGGGAAGACTTGTACAAGTCAGAAAAAAATCTTGTGCAAAAAGAACAACCCAACTACTAATAAATCAACAATTTGCAGCATGCGCTAAGAAAGTCAAAAAGTGATATAAGGTCAATGCACAGTATTTAGCTGCTTCACATTGTATTGGCATCAGCTAAAAGTCAGCTCTTGGGATGTTGTACGAATGCTAGTATTTAACAGTTTGTCTTAAAAATGGTAGATTTGATTTTGACACCAGTTTCTTCCCTTTCTTTTATTCTGTTTAATGCTACTGTCTAATCTGACATATCCCACTAACAGATGTCTACATCCAAGGCAATATGCAGGGACAGTGGCCTGTGTTCCCTATTATTTATATTTATGTAGAAACAGAAAGCTTGATTAATCTTTCTTCAAGTTAGGACACAGAGTGTGTCAGCACCTAAGCTGTGACTACGGCACCCTCCTCTTCCTCCAGCCCCTGCCGTGCCCGCACTTGACTGGCAGTCTGCCCTCTGTTCCTTTGGTTCTCATACGGGCACCTGTGCAGTTCCACTCCTGGGAGTGTTAGCATGTCCGATGGGATAATTGGTTACGCTTGCAGATGGGAGCTGCACTTCTCAAGTGTTTCAGAAACGCTGTAGTCACAACCTACCAATTATACAAATAGCTGGAGAGAGCCACAAATAACGGGAGGTTCAGTGGGACTGAGCAAAAATAACTATTGTTGCAGCGATGATGATGATGAAGCTGGCGCGTACAAACGGCG
The DNA here is from genome assembly GCA_025773905.1 of Chitala chitala. Taxonomy (NCBI): domain Eukaryota; kingdom Metazoa; phylum Chordata; class Actinopteri; order Osteoglossiformes; family Notopteridae; genus Chitala; species Chitala chitala. The sequence goes on along the minus strand of JABJVR010000106.1, from coordinate 4,962,384 downwards.
GCATGGAGTCAGTGCAGCGCAGACAGGAAGTCCAATTCACAAGTAATGCTATTGTATCCACCCTGACATTAATGAAGTCTAACTCAAAAATAAATCCCCCCAACACAGGCATAAATACTCTAGGGAATGTTACGCTTTTATTGTAAAAATACGCCTTTAATCAGCCACAATTGTTAGAGCCATGTTCTATTTTTGATCATTTTTCACTTTCACTGAGAGCTCTTTTATGTTTTTTTATGTAAGTACTGGTTATTTCATTCTTTCAGTCCCCCTCACTTAACGAGGAGCATATTGGAAAGAGTGTCCATTTCCTGTTTGTCCTAGATCTAGAAATAAATTACATGTATTAATGAGATAATTGACAAAGTGTGAATAAACCAACAATCAGGTCAAATTAAACACAGTGAAACACCACATAAATCATCTTGGTATGCAAATGTATGTGTACTTCTATGCATGTGATGTTGCATTTGAGACTCATTGTGGAGATGAAACTGGCATTTAATTGGCAACAGGTTGAGGAAGCGGGTAGAAGGTGACTGAGTCATAGCGTTCCTTGTAGATAACAACGTGACAGTCAGGCACCTTGAATTTGGGATCATACAGGCTGCATCCTGAGGCTGAACAGCGTGTGCACCAGGGTGTGAGGGGCTGTATCAGGTAGGCCACACCCTGAGCTCCAATACTGATGAAGGGCAGGAGAAGTTGCCAAGCGAGATGCCTTTTGACGAAGCAAGGTGGCCAGCCGTCCCTGGGATAACATGTCGGTTGTTTTTCTCCGCCGCTGCTGTGTAACATCAGGCGGTCGACGTGTCGCCAGGCGGGCAGGTGACGGTTCAGATTGAGGATGACAGGGTGGTCTGGCTTTGCTATGGCTGAATGGTCTGGACTGGACTACACACTCCTGTTCCTGTGAGCTGTCGCATCCCCACACCTCTACGTCGACGCCGCCTCACAGGGGTTCAAGGGGGTTCTACCTTCTCCTGACGAATCTCCTTTCAAGAAAAGCAAAAGCAAAAAAAAAAATAATAAAAAATTCTCAGCTGCTGAGAGGAACAAGCGGCATTCTGCACGGAGTGGTGTGGCAGCTTCGTGAGCCGCTGCCAGCACTTCATGTTTGAGGGCACGCTCCGCTTTACCTTTGTGCACTTGCTTGACGGACGATGTGCCACTTCTCTTAACGTGAACAGTCTTTGGCCTACAGGAGGCCATTAAATGCAGGCCCCTTGAATGGCACCCTGGCACTGTGTCATTGTCCCCCCTCTCACACTGTTCAGCGGTTCCACTGGCTGCCTCTTGCAAATGTCACTTTGCACCTCACTAATGGACCCTAATGGCCTAATGTAAACAGCGGGAGCTGGAGTTTGGTGCCGTGGTTCCACTGAATATGTGGCCGCGGCAGCTTAGCGCAACACCGAGTGAGAAGAGCTCCAGCCACTAGTTAGCTCCAACTTTGCTCATTAGCCCAGAGGTGAAGTAAGGCAACTCGATATCTGCATTTAACGAATGAACGAGCTTTTTGGTTCGCTTGTTAAGTCACCAGACTTGACTGGGGAACTCCCTTGCATTCGGCGTGAAAAAATGCGAGCATTTCGTGCACTGCGCCTCTTTGCGAATGCAGCAAGAAATCAAGAAAAGACATCATTCAGCAAGGAATCTTCAGGCAACCTGGTCCCATGGAGTAGGCAAATGAGCAGCTTGGACTGTATCTGGCTGCTGTGTCTCTGTTCTCAAGCCATTTTGATCACGTTATCTCTCCATCTGCTGCTGGGACAGAGAAAGAGAGATAAAAGTCCCATTCAAATCCTGTGGCCAAACACCTTTGCACATGCCTATTGGGTTTCTAAATTTAGTAGCAGGTTGTGCTTTAAAACCTGTGTCAGTTTTAATTGTCTGCGAGTTAAGAACACAGGGGATTCTTCTGGTGTGACGGCAAGGAAAAAAGGAAAGGGGGTGGACTTACAGTAGTAATGGACTTTCTTCTCTGTCACAGCAAAGTCTGGTGTTTTTTTACTGCTTTCCTCTTTGACAGGCACCTAATGAATATTTGTACTTGTTGCTTTTGCATTTAATGTTCTTAGGCTGTCAAACCTTATAGTCGAAAGTGAGAAACGTGAAAAATAGCCTGTATTTACATTCATTCACATTGACAGGTTGAGGGCTGTATTCATGACAGTGGAGACCTGGGTTTGATTCCTGGTTGATGCAGCCAATCCTCCCAGATAGGAGTAAATAGCCTCATTGCCTTGTGAATGAACTGGGAAAGCTAGCATTTCACAAATCCAGAGCAGAGACCTGAAGCTGTTTGGTGTTTGATTCAACTCCCTTCTGGAAGACTCCTGTGATCAAATCAAGCTTTTTGTGTTTTTAGACCCCTCTCCCATTATAACACTTATCCTATAATTAACATTGTGTCTCAACAACCAGCCCTGCCAACAACAACAAAGTATAAACATTGAGGTTTGTGTTTAATAATGTTATCTTATTTTAACCAGGGTGGATGGAGCATGGAAGACTATGTGCTTTTTTCCTTCTGTCTTCACTGGAAAATGTTCTGAATGCACTTACTCCACAGTCCCGTGGGAGGAGGAAGAGGGGAAAGTTTCTACTGCCCAGGTGGAGCAGCTGAGAGCCATGTGGGACTTGCCCATGTCTCTCCACGGAAATCTGAGGCTCAGGAGCTTGGCTGTGCTTTGCATGTCACCCTATATGAGGAAACATCTCCCATAGTGTAGGAAACAGGGCCTATCACTAGAGCACATGGATGCAGATGCCATCGTGGCTTTGGACTTTTCTCTGTTGACACTTTTCCATCCAGAATACAACTTTACCAGCTCATTCAGCTTCTGTTGCCTGCTGCGCCTTTCCAGTTGTTTACCCTATTTCCCCCTCTCTCTTCTGGTCACTCATGAAATATCTTCCATGCTGGACATCCTCATGATCTCTGTGGGCCAGGTTTACGCCACTGAATTTTTTTGATTCTGAGTAGTCACTCTAGCCATGTTCCAGTGTACTATCAACAGAGAGCATTGTTTCAGAGCCAGGTGTTTTTACAGCAATTTAGTACAAGTAACAATGCCAGTTTAGTACTGAGAACACTGCCAGGTTAGTACTAGAAACAATGCCAGTTTAGTACTGAGAACACTGCCAGGTTACTATTAGGAACACTGCCAGGTTAGTACTAGGAACACTGCCAGGTTAGTATTAGGAACACTGCCAGGTTAGTACTAGGAACACTGCCAGGTTAGTACTGAGAACACTGCCAGGTTAGTATTAGGAACACTGCCAGGTTAGTACTAGGAACACTGCCAGGTTAGTACTAGGAACAATGCCAGTTTAGTACTGAGAACACTGCCAGGTTAGTATTAGGAACACTGCCAGGTTAGTACTAGGAACACTGCCAGGTTAGTACTAGGAACAATGCCAGTTTAGTACTGAGAACACTGCCAGGTTAGTATTAGGAACACTGCCAGGTTAGTATTAGGAACACTGCCAGTTTAGTACTGAGAACACTGCCAGGTTAGTACTGAGAGCAATGTTAGTTTAGTACTGAGAACACTGCCAGGTTAGTACT
>JABJVR010000106.1:4912204-4950554 GCA_025773905.1 Chitala chitala | reverse complement strand
CGTACTCCTTCATATAGACACGTACTCCTACATATAGACACGTACTCCTTCATATAGACACGTACTCCTTCATATAGACACGTACTCCTTCATATAGACACGTACTCCTGCATATAGACACGTACTCCTTCATATAGACACGTACTCCTTCATGTTTCCTACTTACAAGAGAAATGAATCCACACTTTCACTGACTGCTGTCTGTGTAACTATACAGTACAATTTTATTGTGATTATAACATACACAAATATGCTTTAAGTATGTAGATCTGTATGTGATCTTTATGTAACCTTTAGTGTAGCATTTTCATGTCCTCGGTCACACTGATAATAGGGGTTTCTAATGTCATCATCACAAATTATGGTATTGCTTTTACAATTTAACACATTAATACAGTTCTACACAAGGCACTGGCCATTTGTAAACCTCTACCGCATAAACAAACATAAAAGCCTGTTTAAAATTCCTCTAACAGATATTTTATATGACTAGCCCATACTGAAATAAACTTTATTTACTTAATTTACGCACTATAGGCTGGTTTATTCATAAAATGGGCACTGCTGTTGTACCCTTAACAAAATAACCCCTTTTGAAATGCTACACTTTACATATTGTCACAGTAACAAAAGACAATTAAAATATGAACAATGTTGTATGGGTGGCACTAAAAATCTCCTTGGCAAATTTGCAAGTGAGTAGATTAATGTGTAATTTGATTCAAATCTTCTTTCATCTTCCCATGTTATTGATGAAATCTCTAGACAAAACAACGGGGGCATGATGATGCGTAAGCCAGTCCACCCTGTCTAACGTGTTGTCACACAAAAGAGCGCTAAACGCCTACACACCCTAAACTGAGGGAAGAAGCACGACTGCACTGTATAGACCAAGAGCATGACCTGTGTGACCTACGTCATTGTGGATGAAAATGTTGTTTTAAATTTTTAGCTGCGTATTTTCTGCTTGAAATATGCTTAAGAATTCCTCTCAGGAGTTTAACACACACCTCTTTCAAAGTCAACATAAACATTCAGGATAAAAACCTATGTTATTAACCATCATATCAAACAGTCCTGGCGATGTATGCATTTGCTACAATACAGTGAAACTGTATTAGTCACTTGTCTTGAGGATTTTATTCTCTAAAGCAAAATCACAAATTCCACTGTTTTCATTCGCTTGTTTGTTCGTTCTTTTCATCCTTTCGTTTGTTCATTCATGTGTTGGACAGAGTCATGAAGTGCTGCAGCCTATCCCAGGTAGCGGGCAGCTGGATATTCTGCTGGACTGTGTGCCAAGTCACTGCAGGGCACACGCACAAGCACACACGCACACACAAAAAGGGCAATTCACGGTTTGTAGTCTACTTGACCTGCACAGCGAGTATGCAGGGTAAAATCATGCGTACAGAGGATGAACAGGCAAACTCCAAACACACACACACACACACACACACACAGACAGCTCTGTACACATGGTCCTGCGGCCATGAGGTGATGCTTGTATTTTGTTGTCTCCATTTCAGCTAGTTTTGTAAAGCAATCTGCTGTACAGTATAAGTGCTAGCGTGGTGCTCTGCAGTAATGGTAAAAACGCAAATACTAAAATTGGTACAAATGTCTGTACATATTATTCAGAATAGTTTCTTCAACCCAATTAGATCTATATATAAATTTGCTGAATTTTAGAAACAGTACAAACAACGGTATTTTTCATCATGTGTCTGAAATGAAAAACCGTAGTGCAAGCATTGCTTGTATAAGGTACCACATATGCATCATGTGACCCAGTTGAAGGCATTGTCAGGGTAAGGTCATAGACTCATGACCTGAAAAGTGCTGTTTTAATGTTTACATCAGTCCCACACTTTGGGGCAGTGTGACAATGGTTTTAAAATTCTGCTTATTCAAGCATGCTTTGCAAACATAAAAAAAGGAACAGTCTGACTCTGAAGCCTGAAACCTTCCCATTACAGTCCGTGTGGACTCCATTATCTCAGGAAAAACTCAACGTTGACAGTACATTCTACAACGTAGCAACAATTTGCCATCATATGTGTCCATGATGGGATGGTGCCCTTAATGTGCATGTAAGCACCTTAGGCGTACGGTATCCCTAACAGCGCACACGTGTTGAAAGAGTAACAAGGACGAATTGTCCAATGATGCTTACACGACTAAGTCTTCTGAGAGTCGTCCGAGACTGTGGATGGAGGTAAACAAAACAAGTGGGAAACTCTGTGACACCTGACCTATTTAGATAGCACTGTTTTTTTACCTCTCTATCTCTTTCTCTCTCCCCCCCTCTCTCTCTGTGTCACACTTCTCATGAAAACACTCCTGTGGGGAAACGGTGCTTGTAGACAACACCTGGCAGGTGCATACGAGCAATTAGACTGTTCGTTGATGATCAGACGCACCTACTCCTCTGTGTCCGTGTCATGCATTAATGGTCAGCGCACGGCCGTTGCTGCAGGTCCTCGGCTCCGCACCAGCATCTACATGGGCGTGCCTGCGTGTGTGCGTGGGGTACGCGTACTTCATGCTAGCGTGTGCAGACGTGCACTGAGCAGTTTGTTTTTGCAGACCGTGAGCCATGGGGGACTGTCCCTCCTCACTCGTGGTGGTTTCAGAACAGGAAATGGTTATGATAGAAAGAAAAAAGAAAAAAAAGAAAATAAGAAAGTGCTGGCAAAAAAAGGGAGGGGGAGAAAGCAGCTCGGTTTGGAGTGCACTTTTAAACACATTTAAAATTCCATGAGCTCCTCTCACCTGTTGATTTACACTTAAATTCAACGCTGCTTTCTCTGGCCAATGTTTGAGAAAGGAGGGGTCTGCTGCAGATCGTCTGCTCCATTACAGGCTGTACTTTAATGAACATGCCCTGTGCAGCGTACACCACCCTTCACCCAGCAGCACCTTAACCAACAACTGCATCTATAGTGATAATCCCACTGCAAAATGTAGAGGGCACATAATGTGTAACAATCTGCCATTGTCTGTGCCTTGCTTTTTTAGACTTGTAAATTTTGTGCATTTGTGGGTCGATACCTTTAACTTGTGTAAATGTTGCTCTCTTTGATAACTAGAGAGTGAACACCCCCCATTCACCTGTCAATCTGTGAATTTTCAACGTTTATACACAATGACAAAGGTCCTATAGTTGGGAATTGCACAATGAAAGTCAAGCACAAATACCCGTCAGAAATGCTAGCATAGTGCTATATTACGCTACAGAATAATTTAATCGGTCTGAAAATTTTGCATTTACAGCTACATCCAACAGATGTAGTGTTGTGAAACTTTCTTGGCTCTTACAACGTGCCATTTTGTGAAACTGCGCGTACATATTTTTCAATTCATAATTCATGCTTTATTCAAAAAATCTCAGTAATGTACCTGAAACATTTCATGGTTATGCAAAAGCTTGTTGACATTTGGTGTAGCTTACTTTTCATAATATTTTGAGGACGTTTGAGAATGTTTTGATGTTCACACTTGGTGGCAGCCTGCTTTGGCAGCGTTCAGACCCACAGTTCGTTTTGTGTGAATCTCTACAAATGCTCGCCAGCTTGGCGCGCTTTTCGCTGTCTCGTCAGCTGAGCCACTCAAGTGCTTTCACGTTGTTCACGGTCCTTGCGGACTACAGTTTTCAAGACTGACCAGTGTTTCAGTGGGATTTCACTCAGAGCTTACAGCGGGTCACTCGAGGACATGCCAGCGTCCGTTTTCACTTCCTGCCACTCCATGCTGGTGCTTTCCCAAGCTGTATGAGCCGTTCAGCTGTACAGTAACTTCAGAGCGCTGCACATTCTTCCAAATTCTGGCCAAATTCCTTCAAGGCACAGTGTAGGCACTGCATCCAGGATCAGTGTAATGACACAAGACAAACCTCAATGTTTATGTGAAATTTTATTCCCTAAAACAGTGGTTAGTGTAGTGTCAAAGGTTAAGGCCCCATATCATGAAATGTTGCCAGTTGAGTTAGGTATATATGGAAACAACTTTGGTAAACCATTAGAATATAATCCGGTGAAAAAACATTAGTGTACTGGATGAAAGTATAAATTACTGACGCAGTCACACCTGTGATAGCACTGAAGGACAAAGCACTGAAGCACTCATTCCATGAACATTTGTGTGTCAGTTGCTGTTCTGCTGTATGTACAGGCTAGGCCATTACGCACAGTTACTCCTACTTCCTATTTTTAGTGTGGATTACAGCCATGTTTTACCACATGCATCCTCATAGATATTACAGGAAAAAAGCATCCTGACTGTAACAATTCAACTCCTGTTCCTTATTTCTGGAGGGAGACAATTGACTGCGATCCATTTTTAATTGTGGGCGTTGAATTATTCCAGTTCCAGCGCTTCACATGGTGGGGGAGGGAAAAGGAGTGATGGGGGGGGGGGCTGTCCTGAAAAAGCCCAGCCCTGAGGGAGAAAGAAGAGAAACCAGGAGCAGGAGAGCTTCATGAATTACGGACACGAACAACATGGTGAACTGGATGAATCGGTGTCGTCTTCTACATAATTCTGTATAGCATCAAAGTCTGTAGATGGGAACATCTGTGCACGGTTATGACTTTTTATTACTGTATGGACATTTTTGGTTTCCAATGATATGATAATGTAAACTCAGTAAGGTGTGAAGTGTTATATCCTGACTCCAGTGTCTAAGCTCTAAGTTACAGGCAATGTACTGTTTCCCCCAAATAAAAAGAAACTAAAACAAGAACCAAATTTAATTACTGGATAATTTATGACCATCTGTATAAATTGAGGAATGGTATAAAATGCCTTCTACAGTAAGGGTTGGCTACTGTGAGTGACATTACTTTATAATGGTTTTCCTGCTTATTCAAACCATCACTTTGACCTATACCAAACCAAACACCACTGTTATATGATAAAGATATGCTCTTATACCCAGCTGGTGAGAATCTGAGTCCCTTAGCAGAAGTCATGAACCAGAGGTACAGAGACCACATGACGTGAAAACCAATGTTAAGAATCCTCAAGTGGATCGTGGGTGTATTTCTACACGCTCCATGGAGCGTGACTTTCGGCTCGGTTTGAACCTTGTCGTTGGAGTAGCCTGGGGAGCCTGCCCTACATGTCAGGTGACCTACTTCTTCAGGCAGGAGGCGTGGCACACCCACTTACAGAAACAGTATGGTATACCTGAGCTGAAGATAACTGGTCAACTGTACAGTTCAGCCACAAGATGTAGATTCAATTCAATTCAATTTATTTTTATATAGCGCCTTTCGCAACAGCATGCCTCAAAGCGCTTTACAGAGAGTAGATGAGCTCTACACCACAGCAGTTAGCTAAACAAGCACATTAAAGCAAGGAGGTGCTGTTCTCACCTGCCAGCAGAGCATGTGGGCAACACAGAAATGCTCGGCACCACGAGTTACTAAAATGTACCATAACACTACTGTGCTGGACATGCCTCACAGCAAGACAACAGCAAACCAGACAGGTGGATATATCTGGCTTCAACTTGCAAAACTCAGACACGGGCGAACACTTTCTGTACGCAAACTTGGCAGATTTTTGTCAGTTTTGTAACAACTGGCCCTGGAGCTTGGTCCGAAGCGCACGGCTCCTGTGTACATTAGCCAGCAGAAACTCAGCTCACCGTGCTACACCATGCTCTGAAAGCACGCCAAACTAGTGATGGCAGGAAAGATTCCCATGAGGCATTTTGGTCATGTACGTCTTCCATGCAAAGTCTGTCGCTGAGGCAACATTCTAAAGGACATTTCTCCTGCTGCTTTGTACTGAGCAGATAAGTTTAAAATAACAGATCCTTACAGGTGCAAGACAAGTTCAGTACTCAAAGTTGCCTACACCAGTTCTGCCATTATAAAAAAAAAAAAAAAAAAAAAAATGAATCTGGAAACTCAGTTGACCCTCACAACTGAGAACACACAACAGCTCACACAACTTCTGTTTCGAGACACCATTATGAAGAATGACCACAACTAATCTAGCTGGAAAAATCAGTTTATTTCCAAGAGCACACGCATACCGTTTGTAAGACTGCGTAATTACCATTTAATACACGTTTAACATAAGATTTGCATGCAAGTGTATTAGTGAACCTCAACTACCAGAGGGACAAGTCTGCAGAGCATCCTTCTACAACAGCAGACCAGCTCTCATCAAACACACCCACAATGCAATCTGCATGCATCTCTGCATCTGCAGCAGCTCAATGCATACAGAATTGAACACAATACCTTCAGTGATAACACCCAGATTCCATTCCATTTGCTTTATTGTACATCAGCTTGTACAAATGTTTTACAAAAACCAAAGGGTTCTAATTTGAGACTGACTGATTAGGGAAGGAAGGAAAAAAAATTTATTCAATAGAATGAGTTTGGCAAGGTGTCACGCCAGACAGTTTCCATCTTCAGCCTTTAGCAGAAGTCCTGGTGAAGCTGGAGGAGCTAAGCCTGGAGACCAGTGGTCACTATAGCGTCTGGGAGGAGCTTTGGTCCACATCCAATGGTTTAATGACAAAATGAGGGAGGGGTTAGACAGATGTGAAAAGGGGGGGGCTCCGTTTATGACCGTGTGTACTTCCCCCAGATATGCAGCATGAAGACTGAGGCGATGAAGAGAAGACTCATTACAAGGACGGGTACTGGGCCCCTGCAAAGAGACATCAATGTCAGGTTTGGCAGTCATGGATGAGCAAAGCAAAACAGAACCAGGTCACCCTGCTCTGATCACTTCCTACACTTACCTTTTTGGGCTAGGCATACTAAAGACATTAAGTATAAACAGAAAGTGCCTGAATTAAAATAAAAACATGTTCTCACTACAGAGTTAGGAGCTGTACAACACTTGGCAGAAGACCCATCTGTAATATGGCTGGTAAAGACATGAAAAACAATTATCGTTATTAAAATGACCGGACTCAGGCCATCCCATGTCGCAGCCTTATTTTAGTAAAGAACCTGCTTTAAATCAGTGGGATTAAAACAGTAGAACATAAAAATGCTATTAGGACAGGCTGGCGAGTCTGAGATATTGTGCAAACTGAGTGTTGGTGGTGGCAGAGGGACACCTAGTGGATGCTTAGCTGAATATTCCATTTAGCACACGCGCTATTCAGCACACAGCGGTTCACAGTCCAAACATGTAATCTGCTGCAAATAATGCCCCGAGTAACAAGTTTCATCAGAATTTTCTTAGCACTTTACACCGACCCTGCCTTCATCACAGGCACTTACTGAACAAGGCTAACTGAGACCAAGGAGGTTAAAACACTACGAGAAAGAGAAATGGGATTTTATAGCCAAGGGTGGTTTGAAACTGGTGCTGAAAAGCTAGACGGCTGTGAAGGTTGTGACATTAATGAGCATATTCTCCCTTTCAGAAGGACAACTTGACTTCACACCTACACCCTGTAGGGGTGGCAACAGACAGAAGTGTCTGCAGAACAAAAGCAAGCGAGAAGCAACCACAGGTAAGGTAGCAGCAACAAAAAAGACCCATCTATCTGTTCTGATGTTAACCTTGCTGCTACAGTCAGTCTTTTCTCTCACGCACACGGAGGCGCTCTCGGCAAGCAGGGGTAGGGAGGGGGCTTCTAAAGCCAATGGGGTGGAAGCACTTGGGCTGAAGAATCGCAGTCTCTTTTTCCACAGGGACTCACAAGTCAGATAAACACAAAACGGCCCAGAGGAGGCGCATCGACAGGACCCCTCAGAAGGCCCCGGGGGAATGGCAAGGCGTCAAGACGCATAGCAGTCAACAAGGCAGACAGAGTGTGCACTGGCACGCAGATCAATCAAGAAATGCAACGTTGCCACTCACTGGTAAGAACAAAAAGAAGAAAAAAAAAAGTTCACAGATAAAGACTTAAATTTAAAAGAAATTTTATTATAATTAAAACAATATTTACTCAAACAGTGCCAGCACAGCACATGGACACATGCAGTGCATTTAAACTACAGGTCTGGGGCCTGGCACTCCTCAGCTACAAGATGATGGCGCGAGCCATCCCTTAGGCCAAAGGAAAAAGTGCCCAGACACGCCTCCAGCCAGCAATCCCAAAACAAATCAGACACCTGTACTGGAAAAGCTTGGAGGCAAAAACAGAAGGCATCCAAAAGGAAAAGCCACTAATTACACTCATTTAAAAAGTAAGCGAACCCCTGGGAGGGAGGAGCTGGTCACCAGGCACCACCACAGCAACACCGCTCACCAGCCTTTCCTGCGGGCTGTAATTGACATGACCTTTACCGTGGTAACCTTTAATTACACTCGGAGGAAGCAGCATGTTGGAGAACAGAATCCTACACATCGGTGTTCTGTACTGCCAATATCCAGCAGCCTGACGCACATCCATTCTAAACCGCCTCTCCCGTACACTCGGGCAAATGACAAACACGACCAAAGCAGGTGCAGCAACGGTCTGCTGCATACTGTACCACCTCACTAAACCAGGGAACATTCTTCTCAAAGCAAGTGTCACAGGACTGCCTTCTTACTTTGACAGTATGATACTGAGTCCAACGCATTCACGGTTACAACCTGGAGTTAGCACAATACATACCTTTACACTTTATAATAAAAACTCAGACTGCTAAGCCCTGTTTAAACACAATCGCCAGTTTTCCAGTTTTACTTGAAATCTCTGTGCACGGACTTCAGAAAACGAATCATAAAATATTGAGTTAAGGATTAATGTTAATATTTTTAAAATATGAATCCAGAGAAAATAAAAAAACAAAATGTTTACAAAGCCCTTTCCCACTCTTACAATGTTGGCTTAAAACCATACTTACAGCCACACGAGCAGCATAAAGTGTGCCTTCTTGAATGTGCGCATGAAGGCTTGTGGTATGTACTCACACTTTCAGTCCTGGGGAGTCCTCTGTGTAGAAGCGCCACATGCCCCCAGTGCCTGCTGATGTACTGGTCCTCCCGCCGCTCCTCGTTCCGCTGCTGGTGGCTTTCCTACACAAACACCAGCGACCCCTTTACAAGCCCATCATGGAAGCTTCAAAGCCATCATGGATTGTAGAGCTACCAGTTTACAATCTAACAGTCACTGTCAAATCAGAGCACTGCAACAACACAATGCAGCAGGGTGTAGAAGTCTCTGGGCTGAAATCACCCTTACAGGGCAGAGGTGCGTGCCAAAGTCTTCAGAGTGGTCCAGAACAATGACTTCTGTTCAGCTCTGACTATATATGTGGGATGTGCTGCAACAGTCTCCTGGGTCCCGACAGTGACATGTAAAACGATGGTAAAGTCTACAGAACAACATTACCTCTGTCGGACTGTAGAGCCTGCAGCACGGGGAGCTACAGCTTTGCTGGGGGAGCGACTTGAAGCGCCCACATTAGTAGCGCTTGCTGCAGGACCAGGCTGTTGAGACAAAAGGACATCTTTAATACAGGTCTAGTTATTCTTCTATTTCAGTGGACTTAGTGCATATTGAAGTAAATCATTTATACACCACATTTCAAAATAAAAGTGGAACTGGATGCATACTGACAATAGTTTACTTGTGTAAGACTCGGCCTGAATTAAATTATTACATACGGTTACTTAAGAATATTAGAAATTTAACTTTAAAAATGTGCTGGCAATAATTACTAAGGGGGGAAATGCTAAGTTATATATTTTACATAAAACACGAAATGTTAAAGTTAGCAAATACTGAAAATTCAAGTTCTAGTGACCAATGAGTTTGAACATAGCCACGTCTTCAAATATGATTGCTTAAGTGGGTGGTTCAGAATCCATTGACTGATTGAAAAATGAATCGGGAACCGATAGTACGATATTGTTTGTGACACAAAACCACACCGAATACCATAAATAAAATTTGTTTTAACGACGAGAACTCAAAATAGCCAATATATCACACCAGCACAGAAAGGATAACGCTGCGCATGGAGTACAAAATACATTTACTGTAAAAATATTTATCAGTAAAGCAGAAAGAGAAACAAAGAACAAAAAAACTCACCATATTTAGATATAGGCAGAAAATGCAAAAGTACACACCGTCACTACCAGCTAAACCAAATCAACTCCCCTGCTCTTGATCGAGAGGAAATCGAAGGGATGAGTATAGCACAAAACGGCCACGACAACACAAGGTAGGACCTACGAAGGTGGCTAAAATAGGACCACATTTCTTATATTAATTTTGTTTAACCATTGCACATATTACAATTCCAAAATTAACTTAAATGTATGTATGTATCATAAACAGACAAAAAATGTAATTTTTAAACCTTGCTTGTTTCAATAAAATTGTATTTCATTTAATCAGGCAATACTGTAGACATATAACCGGAAGATGATGTGTTAAAGAAAGGACCATCGTGTGAGGTTACATGAGAGAAGCCTTTGGTTAATTTAGTAATAGACAGACGCCATTCTGGTTTAAAGTATTTTAGTCATGTAGCATTTCGTTGCAGAAATGAGCCAGTATGTCAGTTTAAAATAGTATTGTCATACCTGTACTAGGACGTGGAGTTTGTACTGTTACCTTTTGAAACAAACGTTGATATATCTTGATTAAAGTGAACGAAGGGTACGTTTTTTTAAGTCGTCGATAACACGGTAAAACGCGCAAAATTGATAAATTTTATATTATTTGCGTGGGAAAACAAATTATGTCGCTTTGCAGTGGGTAGCATTGATGTAATTCTGGAAGTATCGTTGTGTGCTCGATCAGCAACTTTCCAACGTTAATGCTAATTATATTTTAAATAAATTACTTAGCAAATTAGTACTTTTATGTATTTTAAGAAGTGTTTTGGAATCGTGATGTAACCACTGTAGATCTCATGGCGAGTGAGTAACTAATATAGTAGTAGTGGCAGCAGCAACTGTACACGTAATATCTTGTCTGTTTCACAGCTAGCATTCCTTTACAAATCCCCAAACTGTTGGTTTAGAACTCCATTATCAAATTTTTAACAACTAGCCTCACTCAATGTGCAAAATATATTTTTTTGAACTTCATATTTCGCCTCGTTGCTTGAAGGCATTCTTCGTGTCCCATTTGGATCCGTGAATATCAAAAATTAAATATAAAAATATTGGCAATACTTCAATTGGACAATTACATTTGGGTATGGATGTGAATGCAATTAAAAAGTTGGTTGCAATGCAGTCAAGCACTCTGTACATATATCTGAAAATATAGAGACCCGTTCAGATGGCCGTTTAGATTTCAAAATCATGAAAGTAAATTCTGTTATCCCGAAATTAAAATAAACTAGTTAAACTCAATCTTTATTAACCTAATCCAGGAATGATTATCAGATAAAAGGGGAAAAAAAACCTGTTTGCTAAAGAATTAGGGCAGAAAGAGGGTGAAATATATTTTCCTGTCCCCATTCTGTACTTGTCATAAAACATACTCTTTCAAACAGGCGAACTGGATTTAATTGAATGGAAAAATACTTAACATGGTTTCAACAAATAAAGCATTAATAAAAATCATGTTAGTCTTTAAGGTAGAATAAATTAAACTCGTCATCTGAGATTGCTGTATGAAGGGCGGCTTTTTGTTTGGTGGCAGGATGGTGAGAGTGGTGTTCCTGCACCCAGACCTCGGCATCGGGGGTGCAGAGCGGCTGGTGGTGGACGCTGCTGTGGCCTTGCGCTCAAGGGGATGTTCCGTGCAGATCTGGACAGCTCACTATGACCCCCAGCACTGCTTCTCTGAGACCCTTGACCCTGATCTTCCTGTGTTCTGCGTAGGGGACTGGTTGCCAACCAGCATCTTTGGGTACTTCCATGCACTGTGTGCTTATATGCGCATGGTCTATGTGGCCCTGTACCTCATTTTTCTCAGTGATGTGGAGTTTGATGTGGTTTTCTGTGACCAGGTGAGAGCCCATTGAATGGAATATGGTGTCTTCCATACTGTTAGTCAGTTGGGATCCACACTTATATGTTTATAAGTCACTTTGGAGAAAGGCATCTGCTAAATTAATATATATGTGTATACAGTTTTACCCATAGTCATTGTATATTTGTGGTTTTGTGTATTTTCCAAGTAATGATGCTGGAATGGTTCTGTAAGAATTTAAGTTAAAATTAACTTATCTAATGGGTATGCTTTGCTTGCCACAGAAACATGTGGCACATCATTCACAAAGAAAAATACTTAATTCAGTCATTCCTTGTGACATACCAGACACAAAGGTGACTTGACACATTGTCGCCTTAGCATACTGTGAGTGGCTATACTTTCGTTTCACCAGGTGTCAGCTTGTATCCCTGTCTTGCGACTGGCTCGTCACAGAAAGAAGGTCCTCTTCTACTGCCACTTCCCTGATCAGCTGCTATCACAGCGACAGTCTGCCATAAAGAGGCTGTACAGGTTGCCTATTGATCAGCTGGAGGAGTTTACTACAGGCATGGCGGACTGTATACTGGTCAACAGCAGGTTTACAGCCGGGGTCTTCAGGCGCACATTCAAGAGCCTGGCGAGCATGTCTATGAATGTCCTGTACCCCTCTCTTAACCCAGCAGCCTTTGATGGTGAACTGGAGGAGCTTGATGGCTTGGTCCCAGAGAACAAGCGCTGGATCTTCCTTTCCATCAACCGCTACGAACGCAAGAAGAACCTGCCGCTGGCAGTGCGAGCGCTGGAGACACTGAGGGGACGGCTGTCTCCGGAGCACCGCCACCAGGTCCACTTAGTGGTGGCGGGTGGGTATGATGAGCGAGTTGCGGAGAATGTGGAGCACTTCGGTGAGCTGAAGGCCCTGGTCGTGGAGCTGGGCTTGGAGGACTGCGTCACGTTCTTGCGCTCTTTCTCTGACAGACAGAAGGCATCGCTCTTGCACCATAGCACCTGTGTGCTGTACACGCCCCATGACGAGCACTTCGGCATTGTGCCTGTAGAGGCCATGTACAGCCGTTGCCCTGTTATTGCTGTTAATTCCGGGGGTCCGCTGGAGTCTATCGCTGACAAGGAGACCGGATTCCTCTGTGAGCCACGGCCAGAGTGCTTCGCTGACGCAATGGAGAAATTTGTTAAGGACCCCCGGCTCCAGCGTGAAATGGGAGAAGCCGGAAGGCAGAGGGTCCTGGGGAAATTTTCATTAGATGCCTTTGCTGACCAGCTACATTGGTACATTCTGAGACTAACAGAATAATTATTGTATAAAACATTTCCTTCGAAGGGAATGCTGAGCATTCTAGTAGAGTGTTCACAATAACCTTTAGAACAAGTGATTTCTCAGGCTCGGTATCAAAGGCATCTTGGTACCCTTTTTGGTGGGAAAACATAATGGATGAACTGTAGATTTCACCTATGAACAGTATGTGAAAGAAGTCCCCTTTTTGTGGACATAATTTGTGAGGAGATTGTATGTTTTATGCACCGATGCTGCTGTCAACAGCTTGATATATAGTATTTATATGGAAAATATACATTTTGCACTGTAAAAGGATGAGGGATCTTTCTCTGTAATGTGTTCAGCTGTAGATGGTTCTAACAAAGGCGAAAAAATATGTAAAGCTCCCTGTAGTTAAATTCTTTATATGGTTACGTCCCAGTGGTGATTTTAATATAAACACTTTTAAACATTACTCTCTCAGTACTTCAGTTGCATTCTGTATTTACATAAATGGTTTGTTGATTTCCAGAAGTAATTAAGTCTATACCTAGACTAAATTAGTGATGTTGTATTCATTTCCAGTGCTACTTTACCTGCCAACACTGGGATGTGATTTCTGTTTTGTTTAAGTTTTGACTTCCAGTCTGTGGTATCGAGGTGTCAGCACAAGCAGTCTTTTCACACAGTGTGCTCAATGTACATGGGAAGAGTATTAAGTAAGACTGATCTATTTGAGACACAAACACCCTTTTCTTGGTTTCCTTGTGCAATGGGACTTGCTGATATAATGAGTCCATTATGTGATGTCATCCTGTGGAGTAAGTTAGTAAGAGTGTTGAATACACTATAGCGAAAGCCTGCGTCTTTTGGCAGGGCAAGCTGAGACGTCTTGCCAAAAGCTGTCGGATGTTCGCGTTTGCGAAGGTCGCCTGCAGAACTGGGTAGCAGCCCACTGCTGAGGAACGAGGATAGGTAAAAGAGGATCTGTTTACTAGTGTTCACTAGCTTGGCATTGGACAGCGGTTCTCACGAACTCTCGAGTTATGTGTGTTTTCACTGGCGAAACTGAAGTAACTCATTCAGTTATGAAACACTACTGCACCATATTCAAAGCACAGTAGAGCATTGTGCATCTATGTAATGGAAAATTATGACAGCACCACAGTGTTTCCTAAATGGTCCATGGTCATTTACATTACTTTGGAACTGTAGTAATCATCAGTGGGTTTACTGTATGCTGTTAGGTAAACTAGTAGGTTGGGTGAAGGCGAGATAAATTAGTTGCAATTAAGGTAGGATAAATTAGTTGTCAATTGACAGTACATACTGCGGTGGGTTGGTGCCCTGCCCAGAGTGTCCCCTGCCCTGCGCCTTGTGCCTCCTGGGATAGGCTCCAGTCTTCCCGTGACCCTATCTTGGATAAGTGGTGTAGAGAATGGATGGATGGATAACAGTACATGACGGTCCCACCCACCATGACTTTCAAGGATTCAATTCTGCCAAGTTTTTCAATCATCCCTTCTGTGGTAGCCATCGAAGCAAAAATTTTCATGGAGTTGTAGGTATGGCTTATTTAAAGAGAAGTCTGTAATGAGGCACAGTCTACAGGCTTACACCATCAAGTGACCAAAAAGAGTTGCCGTGCCACTGCAAATTAAAACAAGTTGATGGTTCTGATGATGATTAACAGCAGTAGAATTTCCAACAGGTGACACAATCAGAAATGGCACGCCACAGGGGCTGAGGCAGTAACACCATTATTAAAATGCTGCTGGCCAAAAGTCAAAACAAAAGGCGCTCCAACACCTGGCGCTGAGTGATCAGTGTTCCTTGAGGATGAATTAATGGGGAAATGAATAGATTTTGTAGGAGTCCTGGCGTGCCTTGCCGTGGGTGATTTAGAAACCGTGCAGTGGCAGAATAATAAAAGACCTCCCCAGCCGCGACGGTCCCTTAAGGAAGCAGCCTGGTTGAGAAGGTGGGGGGCGAGAGCCAGCCCGCAGCCACGCTGAGCGTTTCTGCCGCCCGTCTCCCACGGGGTTGAACAACGATACGAAATGCGTAAAATAATTTGCGGCGCGATAATGTATATTGCAGCTCATGTTTCACTATAGACCGAGGAAACAGTGCATGTTGTCTTTCTCGGGAGCCATGCCTGCTATTATCTGTTAGACTCCGTAATTGTCTTTTGGAATGGCAAAGCCTGACGGCCAGGCGGTTATTGAAATCCAGCAGTGTCCTGAAAATAAGCGATAAGTAAGATGCTGCCACCAGCGCCCGCGTTTAATTAATGAAACCACGACAGTGTTTTAAATGGCCTTTAATACCATAAAGTAGACATTCAGATGCACATTTCCGTGTCCCTACGTTAATCGTGTTTGGTGGCTTTAAAACACTGTTACCTGGGCCTGCTCATTGCCGTCGGTAAAAAAAAGGGTTAACGGGCTACGAATTCCTTTATTCTTTATTTATACGTCCTTTGGTAAAGACCTCTTTCCATGAATTGGCAAAATCCACCACCTATCACCTACCTTCTACCTTCATAGAATACCTTCAAACTCCTTTTATCTTGATGCTATTCTCAGTTGAAACATGTAAGTCGTTTTTGACACTTTTTGTTGTCCCAAGAGTTAATGCCTTTCGAAGTTACTTCACAGTGTAGTCCATGACATAATATCTGTAAAAAGAGTAAATCTGAATCAGTATTCATGGCTGGATCTTCAGTGTTCTCTCACATGGAACACGTTAACAAATTATGGATTTCCACTTTTACTGCTTCTATAAAATATTCAAATATATCAGCATATATCTTGTAATAGTTAAAGTTGGGGATTCGTAGGGAAAGGGGAAATGTAATTTATATGTGAAACATAAAACAATCTTCACTGGATTTTTAAATAAAGCAATCAATAATGTCTCATTGTTGTGCATTAATATGAGATTGATGTCGTCAATAAAACACATTTATTACTTAGGAAAAAAGAGCTCTATTTTATGAAACAGTCCCAACACTAGCCGCCGTCAGAAAAAGTACATTGAACTTACGGATACCTCGTTAACATGTTCTTTTTAAGTAAACGACAAATGTCAATTTAATGCCAACGGATTTACTCCTGTTTATATGTTTATTGAAAGATTGCCAACATTTATAACGCTGTTTAAAAACTTTGAATTTTAAAGCGTCTGTAAGACCGTAAGAAAATATCCTCTAAACATTATGTGCATATACAAAGGCTGTCTGCGACTAAAAAAAAAAAGTTTCGGTTAAGACATTAAGGTAATATCTATGTTGTGTTGAACACCCGTTTCCACCTGTTTTCTCTCTTTTTTGATTATCGTTGCCTCTGTGTTTATTAGTGAGGATCCATTCCATCCCACTCTCCTTATTAATACAACAATAAACCAGCTGCCACTGGCGGCTGTGGTTACGTGTCGTTATGCTGTCTTTGTGTCGGGATGCTAGCATTTCCATAATGAGCGAGGATGGCACTATGCAGACTGGCAGATACCGCAGTGCACGCAGCAGCACACAATGCCCCCACAGAGAGACTGCACCTCCTGACGGGGACAGCTTGATGGTACCTCCTCTGCGGTCGGGAGGTGTTGTGGATGGAAGTAGGTACGACTCCCCGAGTACCACTAGCCTCGCCACCCAATTCAATGTTGTAGTGCTAATTCTTGGCGAGCCTCCCAAGTGTGTTGGAACCATGGCACCTCTCCTCTCCAGGGCTGATGTAGACGCAGTCTCATCAGTGCTGTGAGGTAGGAAGCAGAGGGGATTTCCTCTGGGGGTCCGCCACCCTGATATCAGAGTGTCATTGCTCAGTGTTGGACGGCAAGGCACCATGTGTGTTTGCAGCTTGTCTGCGCCAGATGAGGTTTGTAGCGGTTCTAGCCCACAAAACTTCACTCTGCTACACACGGGTATTGTTAGGCAGTACCAGCTTTCACACACATAAGAGAGGCCCGAGAATGAGTGAGTTGGGGTCGGACCAATAGGAGATGTAGGTGAAAAACTTTTCTCATTCTGGGGAGAGCTTAAGGCGGCGGTGTACAGCAGCCTAACAGTGTGGAGGGGACATAGAGTGTGCATGCATGAGGCATGTTCACCCCCTCCCAACTTCCAAGTGCCATCTATCCCCCCAGCTGGTGAGGGGGGCCGTTGGCTGATTAGCAGCCACAAGTTCACGTCAATCATTGCGTGTCCCGCCGCGCCCCCTTCTCTCTGCATGCCGACGCCATTTATTTACCAGAGACACAATGGCTTTGCCGGACGCGGATGCGGCCCAGAGATGGCAGAATAGATTGAGCTGTCAGGCTGCGTGCCGCCGATGAAGATTAATGTGCAGCACAAACAATAACTGCGAAAGCAACGATCATAAATATGCTAATGGCCATTATCAATATGCGGCATAATTGTGTGGAGAAATTAAAAGGCTGTCGTGGAGATGAGGGTCTGGAAGGTTACAGATTAATTCAGGTCACGGAGATAAATAGAGAAATGGGTAAATTGCAACCATCAACCCTCTCCAAACCCCCTTCCCGCACAGCAAAACGGAGAGTGCGGTTTGTGTTCTGGGCAATGTGCTCTAATTCATGGGAGCAAAGAATTGGTGTGGTGGGAAAAAAAATGACATTCATGCCAAGCTTTTAATCAAGAGTCAACAGGTCCCGAGATCTGAAAACGATGTCTGTTGTTTTAGAGAAAATTATCGTGCAAAACTGAAAGAGAGGTAGTCATAATAATATAGACCAAAATCTCAGAGCAGATGTTCCTAGATCTATTGCAAAAATGCAAGCTAAATTGTTTTGGTGGATATTGAATCCCTTTGTCAGCTAACAGCATTGCTTTCATTATGTTGAATGAACTTGGACTTAAATATTTAGAAATTGAACATTTCATCTCTTTGTTTAATGACACTATTTACATCGCATTGTTTGCCTGGTTTTTGAAAAGCCACTTAAAACATAAATCTGGATAATTCCAGAAGCAGTGCAAGATTGACCCTGTACAAGGGTATAAGAGCGGTTTCTCTCCTAGGGTTTTGAATCTGCAAGAGTCAAAGGTCCAGATTGCTTCATAATAAACCATCTGCTGCCTGCAGTTCCGCAATATTAAATTGTGGAGGATTTAAATTTTCTGTTCAATTCGAAACGACGTATCACAGCCTACCTGTGTATACCATAGAATAAACTGCTTGCTGGCTTGAGTGCACCAAAACCAACTGTGTTTTTACCGCAATAGCATAAGAGTATCTATACTGAATCAAATGAGTGTGTCTGAGCCAGGTGTGAATCACACACACATTTTCTTGTGGTGTTACAAATCCAGACTGTTCCTGCTTCATTTGAAGTGATGTGAGCCAAAAGAGTGGTTGTCTACCATATTTGTTTTTCACACCTCACAAATAATTTCTGCCCCCCTACATCCAAAAATAGAGCTGCAAATGTAAGAGTGAAGGATAAAAACTCAAGCCACCCCTCCCCCCTTTAGAAAACTGTTTTGGTCTGGCATTGTAAGGATAGAGTATAATGAGCCCACCAGGGGTTCAGCCTTGCTGGGGATCATTTTCATCTAGGGCCAGTGACAGTAGAGAGCCTGATGAGATCTTTGCCCTTACCAACCCCATGGGAGGTTTCCAGTACAGCTGAGAGACCCTTTCACTTACAGAGGATTACTAATCCACTCTGACCAGACAGTGGTCATTAGACAAAAAGGCAAGATCGTAAACTGCTAAACCACATGGGGACTTGCTTGTTTTTGTCTCTATGCCTTACCTGTGGTTTAACTAAGGGGAAAGAACTCACAGAGATGGGTTTTAAAAGTAGCACCTTTGCTCGGTTATGAACTCCAACAGAACGTGTGGCGCGGCTGCAGCTGTTTGTGGCCTCTGATTCTCTGTACACTGTATGACCTAGATGCAAAAGTCATTTAATTGTGCAAAATATTGATTATACCACCAACTACAGAAAGAAACTGTTATTTTGCAATTTAGAAGATAAAAAATAAGTATGGGAACATCTGGAATTTTGCTTCAGTAATTATTGAAGTTAGTACTTTCTGTAGATAAAAAGAAAGGGGAGAATACACTGTAATGGTAATAAAGCCTCATGAACTAATGGAATGTTAAATTAAGTACAATTAAATGTTTAAACAGCTTCTTGATGTCACTTTCGAAACTGTGGAAATTGAGTTTATGTAATATATTGATTTATTATAGAATTTAAACATTGTTGCTTTCATCCAAAGTAAATCACACAGCTCACTGATATTAGTCTGCTGCTCTTGGTTGTAAATTTGGTTCTAGGCTGCTGAATTACATCACTACATCACTGTGTGCTGAGCTGATACCTTTCTTCACCATGACTCCCGGTGGCCCTTGGTGCTGCAAGTCCCCTGTAACCTGAACCCGGTGTTTTTCATAGACCAGACCCCTCATTAATATGCAGAGCAGCTTCTTGTAACGGGCCTATCAAACCAGCTGGCAGTCTGAGATTAAGAGCTACATGCGTAGTTTTGATTATCGACAGTGCAGAAGTAGACCAGGAGGTTGGTGGTAAGGGGAGGGGGTGCTCGGGGAAGGATAGTGGCTGCTTCGCTGTTGGCTGGCTGGGTGTTGGACAGTGAGCTCATAAAGGCAGCCTCCTGAGGTGTGTGCTTGGGCACCTGGGTGATTTCAGTGGCTTAACCTGGAGCATGCCTGTAATTAACTGGGACTAATTATTGGCAGCTGCAGGCAGTTCGACCACTGCGAGAGGTCCCACAGCTGCTTGTACAGATAAACACAGCTTAAGGGTTCGCGGCTCGGCGCGTGTAGTGGGAGCAGCGCCCCCTGCTGCTAGGAATCCCAAAATTGTGGGAATTGTTGTTGAGAAACTTAGGAAAACCCATGCAACTAACATTTCGAAAGTAATAACGGAAAATTAAATAGTGACCTTTGCAGGTATCATTTTAAAACAATGTAATTTTTTTGCCCTGTGTAAAAAAAAAAAAAACTTATTTAAAAGGATAGAATTAAAATCGCAATCACTGATATATTTAAATGGAAAAACGATAAAGAAGCTGCAAATGTTCATTTTGGTGGATGTTGGTACAATAATAATAATAATAATAAGGCAGCAAATAGACTTTGACTTAGATGAAACTGGTTAATTCTGGCATTTGTTACTGAAGAATAAAAATAGTAGCACAGCTATTACTGTGTTCAGCACTGAACTGATGTTGTCCTGCCTGTAATGCACTTCTGAGCACCTTGCCAGTGTCTGATGGAAGGCAGCACAATGGGCTTATGTCAGTGGAGGGAACAGAACACATGGGAAATCACTTCAACACCATGGGGGGTGTTCAAGGTTTTAAGGAAGGCAGGGGTTGTACAGGGGTTGGCTATAGAAGCAACGAACATTAGTAAGAACTCTGGGGACATGAAATTGTGTCCAGGGTGGAGGGGTGAGCAGACTAAAAGGTGACAGCAGAGGAGTGAGAGACATCATAGCACAGTCCTGCATATGTTCCTGATGGAGCTACAGCTGTTGTGTAAGTTTATGATTTAAGCTGGTGCTGTGTCTACCTTAAGCACATTGTTCTAGGTTATCTAACTTTGAGTGTTACTTGATGGAAATGTAACTGATTGGCTGCCTGTTGATTGTTTGCACATGCCTGTGTACACACACATACACACACAAGCTGTGCCACTACACAAAGAAGAGATATAACACCATCCAAACTGATCAACCTCATCACTGTTCACTGCTGCTCAACAGCTCTGGGGAGAACCACCCCCTGTGATGTTCCTGGATAATAACAACAACAACAACAGGAGTTAACGGACAGAGACAGCTGAAGATAATGATGATCCTCTGATCCAGCCTTTCACTAACAGTGGCTGCTAGACCTCCATATTCTGCCATGTGTAAATAGGTTTGCTGACAGGCTGGGTGTGGGGTACATGAGGGGGAGGGTGTCTGAGATTTCTGGTGCTGCCAGGCATGTCTTAGCCAGCTCTGAGATCTACAACGGTATGTAATGATCAATAGCTGTCTGTTGTACTGCTGATGGGCTAATCACTTCTGCAAATATTTCATCAGAGAGTGTCGTCTGTACACAGAGCTGTGCTGGGCTCAGACTCTGCATGAGTGAGGGGGAGGTGCCAGCACTGCTCCGCTTGTTCCAGGAGGGGGCTGAAAGGTTTTAGACAGATGGACAGGGGCAGGAAAGACGCACCCAGCTTTAATTGGCCATAGCACCTGGCCTGGCAGGTAATTACCCCATATTGAGCACTGGATTCAAAGACAAGTCTTATAAGGTCCTGAATTATAGCAACAAAGACACTGTCTTTAACCAGTCAGCATTTTTTCCCAGAAATGCTAGCAAGGAGATATACTAGTTAGTCTGTAGTGGCAAACCTGCCTTTGTGCTGAAAGGCTTTGGCTTTGTGGATTTCTTCACCGTTTAGCAAGAGTGCATAGTTCTTCTGTGTGTTTTTAACACCACAGTTATTTCCTTACAAAGAGCCCCAAATCTTTGAGGAACTGTTCTGTTCTCCATAATGTTATTAACCTATAAGCACTAGTTGCCGTATTGACATCTGTCACACGTTACTGCTACTCAGTGTGTGTAACCTAAAGTCACAGTGTGTCCTACTGCCCCAGTAAAAGTTACAGACCTGTATGCAGAAATTAATGCATCTGGGCAGAGAAGAGACAAATCTGCATTGTTCATATTACATTCACTCCACAAGACATTTTTTGACAATGCTTAATGCATGGAGTGGAGCTACAGTGCTTCCCCACCCGCCAATTCTCAGGGGTCCCACATACAAAGTTTCCAGTCAGGTGTCCTTTGAACCATTGCTCACCATTTTGGAGGTCAAGTGAAATGGTTTACACAGCAGTCCACCTGTGGAGAGTGATCAATTTTAAGGGAAAAACTAACAATGTCTGGAGGTGGTGTTACTAAAACAGACTATACAAAGCATTTAAATAATGTTGAATTTGACTGAAGTGGCCATTTGTAGCTCTGATGGTCCATATGGTGTCCAGAATGTTTTGTTTACATCTCTTATGGCAAATAGTGTGAGTCTTCCTACCCGTGAGTTTGGAAACATCACAGTGTGTTTCACTGAAAATTCATTACCATACTTTTTCAAAAAAAGGAAGGCATACAAGAGCACAAGTAGTTAGAAATACTTTTGGGTTGACTGGGTGAATGACCAGAATATTTTTAATTTAAAATCAAAGCAGATACATGTTGAAGCACATGTAAGTACCACATTAACATTTTCCTGAAAATTGTGGCTTTTGTGCACATGAGTGTAGCCTAAATAACGAGTCATCGCTAATTACACTTTAACTTTGATAAAATGCGATTCGATTGTATGGTCTCATGTACACGCTTTTATAAATCAGTTTTGTAATGTGTCAGACCACAAAAAGAGCATCTTTGGGGCAGAGGTGTGGAGGAAGATTTAATGAGCGACTGTAAAGAGAGGTGTTCTTGTTTCTCTGTGCTGCTGTGCTGCATTGGGGACTCTATACTGCACTGGTGCCCCCAGACTAGCATATCAAGCAATCAGAAATTATTCATATAAAAAGCCATGATAACTGACCTGGAAAATAGCACATGATTTAGACAGTGAAAGCCAAAACAGGAAATCATGGTTTCAGATGCTGCTTATAACTCCTGCCAACTTCCCCTTACAATAGGTCAAGAACATTCTGACCTGCTAGGGCATCAAGAAAAGCACTTACTGTGTAAAAAAAAACACACAAAATCACAGTTATACTGAATTTTCAACAGAATCCGCTGAACTTTGAATTTTGTTCTGCTTATTTAAGGTATATTTTACTGTGCTAGGTTGCATATGAAAATACAACTGAATTAAAAATAACAAACTAGGAGAACTACCACTAGTACTGGTTTAACAAGGAACCTGAAGTACTTTTCAGCAGCATGCTGGGTGAGAGATGCATTGGACTCTCATATTCTGCTCAGTATCACTGAATGAACTTCACAACACGCTACTGATCCAGCCTTGTACAGAATGCCATTGTTACTAATAGAAGATCTTATGACATGGAAAATGTGGACCCTGTGTTTAGTAGCAACATTGTAACCAACAAGCAAATGTGCCAAACAAGTCCATCACGCATACACAGCCAGCTAGGGTTTAATCCTGCCTTCCTGATAGTCAGTGTACAGAGTTCTTACTATGACAAGCACAACATCTGCATTTATGACAGTTCTATTTGGGAGCATGTGGATGGACATGTCAGGTATATAAATGCTTCAAGCCCCTGAAACTGGTGTTGTTATGTGTATTTTAGGAATGTAAGGGAAGTTATAAACTGAAAGTATGTGCTGATTTATATTTTTGGATGTTATCTTTGCCAGCACCATGTGAGCCGTTGGGTCATGGAGAAGCTGTTTATCTATACATGGGAATGTCTGGGTTTCAGCGTGAATTTACAAAATACTGAAATACAGACTTAAAGATGTAGACCACAGTGCTGTATAAACTGTAAGGAAACAGAACAAATACACACACACACACACACACACACACACACACACACACACACACACACACACACACACACACACAAAGTTTTCAAAAAGATCCAGCGGCCATGGCCTCTGTGTCACTCAAAGTCTCCCTAACCCAGGAGAAACCCATTTGACATTTAGCAATTTCATAATGGCCACAAGGTATCCTCCCTGTTAATTAATGGCCCCCTTTGAGGTTATTAAGATAAGGCAGGAATGCCCAAGGACCTTCATTACACCAAGGTGCAATTACAGCTTGCCTGGCTTGGCCAAGTGCCTGCTCGGAATATTTGGAAAAGGCCATTAGACTGGCCTAAGCAAAGGGAGGAATAATATCCCTGATAAATACAGGCTAATTGCCCAGACCTGGAACAAGTACTGGGAATTGATTGTGTTGATTAAGGGCTACAGCAGGAGCAAATCGAGCAGAAGGGTGGAAAGGTCACTTGGTGAAGTGCCCTGTTCACACCTTTCCCTGCCTGAGACCGTGGCTTGTGTATGTATCTCATTGTTTTCAACAGTCACTTATCCAATTAAAGTTATAGTGATAGGGAGCCAATCCCAGGAGGTGTAGGGCAGGCTACATCCTACATACAAACACATTTGCTGGTATACAAGAAGACATTATATATAGACTTTCAACACTGAAGGCAGTTTTAGCTTTTTTTTCTTTCTTGTCTTTTGCTTGTGGAGTCAGGTAACTTCCCAGGTTCTTTCAAGTCACTTGTTTGCTTGCTTAGTACATTTTAATATAGCAGTTTTCAAGAATAATGTAAGCAACAGTTGCCGGAAAAACTATAGGTATGGTATCTTCGGTAATTTCTCGCTGTAGGACATACTTGACACGTATTTTCTTATTACTGTCAAACTTCACAAGTAAATAAAACTAACACCATACAGGTAATGTGTACACTAACTAGCCGCTAATAGACCCTTTTTAATTTTCCAGACAACGACTTCGATGCTTAATTGGATAAAACAAGAGACAATGATAATTTTTTGGTCATTAGACCACACGGTTGAAGAAGGCTGTTTTTATGAGAAAATACAGTTACTGGCACAATTCATCGAAGAGAACGGAACAATAGCTAAAGTAAATTTTTAGCGAGGACATTTAAGTCATATTTTCAGGTAAGTAAAATTTTCACAACATTATTAGCAGAAAAATAGTTTACACCATTGTTAATCATATGGGCAGGTACGCATTTCAGATACATCTACGTTCCCATTATCGTAATGTTACAAAAGCTCCTTCTTTGCCTAGTGTTTCATATTATGAACCTTATATTAGTAACTGTATGTACTGTTTTTTTGTAGTAAATTTAGCGATGTAAAACTAGCAGGCCGATACTACCATCTAGTGGTATAAAATAGTTGCATTCAAACCTCGCTAACTTTTAGGCTTTGGGTAAACGGAACAATATTAATGAGCTTTGAAAGTGTGACTCTACAGAGGCAAAGTGATCTACAGACAATAACAGGCTATCATGTTAAAAATTAAGTTCTGTGTGTATTTTGTGTGATTAATTAGATGCACACGCACAAAGAAACGACATAAGTGATAATATTGATGTCAAGCAATTGTGGTAAATACAGTATACGCATAGTACATAAATAAACTCGGTGTTAAGATTTTTTTTTAATCGCGATTTTCGCGTTTGCACATAATTTCTCAGAAGACAAGGGCCACACATCATGTTTAATGTGTTTATCCGGTGTCTTATTTTATATCAGCCTCGTTTTCCTTGGGGTCAATTAAAAACTGTGCCCGCGCTGCAGAGAACTACAAAAGCAAGAGCGACATTTTATCAGCTGTGCCCCGCTATGTGAGAATAGGAAACGAAGTATGGCCGCGAAAAGGCAATGTAATCTGAGTGTATGAAAACATGCACGGGTGCGTTTGTAGAAACGGCAGAATATGTCCTTTTATAGTAACGCTGGCACATAGCTGTGCCATATCGTTTTCCTATTTCGTATTTCAGAAAGATACACGGTTTGCGTCGTAAGAGTTCATCAGCAATGCCATCTGGTCTCTGCTGAAAATAGAGGCTCTGTAACAGGAAGAAAGCAACATATTTTGCCGTTATTTATAAGAACGTTAATTGTAAAAAAGCCGACGGTAAAGTCTTTTTTTTTTTTTTGACAAGTTTTTGTCAATTTTGCAATTATTTTTTTCTGCCTATAAAATGAAAACGTTCGAGATTATGCAAATTTTATCCAAATATGGTTGATTAAATGCGAGTTATTTTCAAATTTGTTTTCGATTAGTACAAGCTTTTAAATGTCATACGTTTTAATAATAGATGTTAAGTAATCCCTGAACCGTGGTCAGTCCTCATCAGACTTCAGTAACTCTTGTATTTAAAATGTGATGTGCTTAAATACGACTCATTAAATGCTTTATTTTGCTCACCTGGACATACCAGAAAATGTTGGTACTAGGCTATGTCACGCAGAAAAGATGCATGCAAATATTAAACTAAATAAAAGACTGCCTGATTAATAGCTGTTCAAAGTGGTTTGGTTATCTATTTGAACTTCTCTGTTAATCTTCTGAAAACAAAATGATATTTTTATAGGTTAGACTTTATGAGGAAGAGGAGTTTTTTTTTACCGAAGATATTTATTTCTGAATACATAGCTGACGTCTGGTATTGAAAGCGTACGACACCTAATGTTAATGTGTGATACCTGGTATTACAGCAAACGTTACGTTTTCTATGTTTTATGTGGTGACATAAATTGGACAAGAAATATTCATGAACTAATTTATTCGCCACTCACAAAATAAACCAATGAACAGTTCTGTATAGGCTATGTTTCTTATTGTAATGAAGGAAACAGTAACTGTTAGGTTGGACCAACTTGCGGGGTGAGGGTTTATTGAGCCATCAGTAACACATGTAGAAGGAAACTTCAAGAACAGAAGCCGCTAATCCAGGGAAAATTTGTTGATCCGGTAAAAGTAATCCACGAAGACGGCGGGAGGAATACACCGGAGGACGTGGAAAGGTGTGGGATTCAGGATAGGCGATAAGGGAAAAGAAAAGGTGGAGAAACCAGTGTTCAGTAGGCTTCATAAACAAAGGATTCGGTATTACTTCAAACGGACAGCATATGCACCACGAAAACAGTGATCACAATAATCGTTTTAGATGAGATCAATTAACTTCGTGCATTGCAGGAGCTGGCAGGGTGGGGCGTGACATTTACCTGATAATATTTTTTATCGAAAATCACTTACACAGCAGACAATTTGAGCATTTATACAGCTGAATATTTACTGAAGCAATATAGGCACTCAATATCAACGTTGATACTCTTTCATGAAGCAAGTTAACTTGCAAATCTATGCTTGCTTAAGCAAACCCGGTTGTCAATGTTAGTTCCACGCACGCAGTTAAGACCGTGAATTCCATTTGACAAAATCGCGTTACGTCGCACTTCTGAAACACGATTTCCATTCATTGGTACTATGGATAATAATTTAATGAAATACACAACTCATAGGATTGTCACGCAATGGTATAGACACATGAATTCATTTAAAGAATAACTATAAGTATAGTATGAATGAATGAACCCCTAAGACAAGTCCCTTGTACCTAATTATATGTCTCTGAACCTGTACCACAGGTAGAGGGGAGCCTCAACTGTGGTCACTGCAAAACACGAGCTTGCATTGAAATGGTCGTTGGGAGCCAAAATCTACATTTGACTGAAGCGTCTCCACATCACTTCACAAAGAGTACTAGCCTGCATAATCGGACATTAAATGGCAGGAGAGGATGCCCATGGGAAGATGGACATTTTGTAGGAAACCAAAACGATGGTAAGGTAAGGTACTTAGTGGTGGTAAGGTACTTATATGCAAATACACACTTTGGATGGTTAATTTTGAAAAGTTCCATGTTAATGTGTCTTGAAAGGATTACACTGAAAAGCAAAAACCATTAAGACATTTTATTAATGTTGTTCTGACTGAGTGAAAAAATGACATATAATTCTATATTTATGAGTATACACATTATCGTTGAAGACTATACAATATAAACTAAATTTATAATTTACTTGGCACTTACATCTTGGTCAGTTTTTTTAATTTCAAGATTCAACTTTTTATTTTTCTGTACTGCAGATCTCCTTCCATTGTAGCAGTTACCTCTTGTAAATTGACCAAACATCAGTTCCTTTTCAGACAAAGTTAAACTGTTGTATTATTATTACATTGGTTGACTGCATCACTGCTACACTGTGAAAATAATGCTTAAGCAATGCTAAACAAAAATTACAGCAACAGTTTGTGAACAGGCAGCACGGTGGCGTGGTGGTTAGCACTGTTGCCTTGCACCTGGAATTTGATTCCCGCCTTGGGTCTGTGTGTGTGGAGTTTGCATGTTCTTCCTGTGCTTGGTGGGTTTTCTCCAGGTGCTCTGGTTTCCTCCCACAGTCCAAAAACATGCAGGTTAGGTTAACTAGTGTGTCCAAATTGCCTGTAGTATGTGTGTAGCCTGTGATGGGTTGGTGCCCTTCCCTGGGTGTCCCCTTCCCTGCGTCTTATGTGTTTTGGGATGGCCTCCAGGCTTCCCAATGACCCTTAACAGGGTGAAGTGGTATAGAAGGTGCCTGACTGAGTTTGTATGAACCTTTTTGAGTTGTCTTATCTTGTTTGATTTTCAAGTAAATGTAACTCTTTACTGGCAGTTTATTTTACTAAATAAAAGTATTAATGACTAACATATGCAAAACAAATTTGAGTGTATATATATAATGAGTATACTCGCTTCATACTTCAATGCTATGCCCTCATCTAGAGGTTTGTGTGCCCACTCCTCCTCAACAGCAAATAATCCAAACTATTCACCATTCATCAAAAAAAAAGAGTTGCTTACGGGTGAGCAAACTGAAACAGTCTCCTTATCCTCCTGCTGGGGCCTGAATGGTCCAGCAATTTCACTCTGCACAGTGCGACTGTGCAGGCATTCATTAGTGCTACTAAACATTACAAAACATTTGGCTGCCATCACAAACAAAAATCGGATGTTCCTCACTCCGCTATTACTATTGTGTATTTATATTCGTTTCATGTATATTAGCAGTTAACATTCTACAGAAAATCTTCATGTTGTTTATAAATACAACATTTAACATTCAGACTCTTCATACAACTTCACAATCAATTCCTGTTCAGCAGTAATGAAATAATAATAATAATAATAATAATAATAATAATAATAATAAAACGTATCTCTTTGGATCCTCAATTCTTCCCTTGACTTGAGGATGTACTGCAATTTAGGCGTGCGAATACTCGGGTCTGCTATTGTACAGCGTGCACGCGTGTTAGGCTCGCTTGTTCGACAGCGCTGGTCTCAGCAAGCGCAGAACGCACCAAGCATGGATTGCGGTGTCAGGCATGGGTTCGATACCACAAGGACTCCATAAGTGAAGCACTGCAACAAAACTCTTACTAAGTCTTCTCTTTTGAGATTGTTAGTCAGTAAACATAATAAAAGTCTGCCGTTTTGATCTAATTTGCACAACAAAACTTGACTGGACTTCATATGGTAATCTGTATTTCGTCTTCGCATAGTATAATGTATTTGAAATGGAATGCAAATGCAAGCCCCCCTCATGAAGATGGGGGAAAAAAAAACATTCCGACCTTCTGTCGAAACGTTTAGGAGCCTGCGCATCTGAACAGCTACGCGGTAGGACAGGGGAGAGGACGAAACCAAAGCTCTAAATCACCAATAAATTTTGAATGGCAGGATTGTTCCCTGCAAATTAGTTATTTCCGAATATGACAACAGGAAAAAAATATTTTCAAAATTTCCCACGGGGTTTATGCGTAAGAATAAATCAAATAGGTTCTTTTTCAAATCCCTTTAATCCCAGATTGGTTTAGCCGCTTTCTTCCAAACGTAGATGCGCTTCATCCACGGAGTGTCGGTATACTGACTTTGCGGGAGAAAGCGGCGCTTCCAGGAAACTGGAATATTTATTATTTATACATTGAACAGTGCTTTTGCCGGTACAAGTGATGCCTTGTCGCAGAAATGCTCAAGTGAAAGCAGTGGCTATATTTTCGTTTCTGTCGTGCATTTCATAGGCCTCTTGCTACTGGCAAGATCGTCCCATTGTGTCATGTTTTCCCTGCCGACGCTGCTGCAGGTACTCCTCTTCATAAACCCAGGTTTGTGGCGCGTGTCTGTCTCGAGCCCCACTGACGACAATTCAGCGCGAAGCGGCCATGGAGAGCACGGGGAACCAGGGTACAAAGACACGCACCAGGATTCGTACAGCACGTTCGCGTCCGAATTTCTGGAGTCTCGGTATCTCACGGATGAGGGTAAGATTCACTTTGCCGGCAGTGATAGAATGTTGGTCCCACACATTTAAGTGTTCAGAAATGCAGTATAGTTCTGGTCTACTTAGCACAGGCGGTCAGATTGGTTTGATTTTGTATTTGAACGTTTTCATTTAAGCGGGGCGCAGTGCAAGTGCTCGTAAGATTCAGCGTTGCAGTTTAATAAACGGTATTCATATACCATATGTACTATTGTGAAACAGTAAAACTGTTTTTAAAGGGAAGGACTCACCATACAGTATGTGAGGGCGCAGGTATAAGGTTTTTTTTTTTTTTTTTTTTGCTAGCAATGGTGGGGTACGGTATTCCGGATCAGCACCCTGGTCAGCAGCACGCCGAATCGCTGCAGTTAGACGCAGACTTAAATCTCTTATTTCTTTCTATATTGTTCCTTATGTAGTTATATTGTAAAACTCAGAAACAGTATTTGATGTTTAACGAACAACTCCAAAACTGTTCAGATAGAAACCTTGAAAGGGGTTTCCTGCTGGATTCTAGAGCAGAGTTCTTTATTGGCCCATATTTATTTCAAACACGTCCATCTGTATAAAGGCAGAAAAACAGCACATGCTAAAAGAAGTAAATTGTACCAGTGCCGGTGAAGGACCTTAAGTGTTCTCAGTGTTAACGAGTATGGCAGGATTCATGAAAACAGCAGTGTCTGCTTTGCATTTGAATCTGTGTGCCTTTTCAGGAAGTGTTGCTTTGTGTTTTCAGGTTATCCTTTCCCAACTGCCCCACCTGTAGACCCGTTTGCCAAAATCAAAGTTAGCGACTGTGGACTAACCAAGGGCTGTGTCAGGTACAGTAATTTAAGGCTTACAGTACTGAAAAATCAAGTCATATACCACAGGTGGCAAGATTGTGTTAAAATGTGTATACATTTTTTGGCACCCTGGGTATATATGCATGTTTTTCAATGCCTACCATAAATTTCCCAAACACAGAAATATTGAACATCTTAAAAAGCTCTTCTCATCTCAGTTAAATGGTGTCTGGATATCGACAGTACATGCATTCATTTGGAATTTGTTATATAACCCAAGCAGACATACAAACCTGACTGACATGCAGGCTCTGACTGTACCAGTGATTCTAATGCTTGTGACGAATAAAGTGTGTCATCGAGTGACATTTTACCATACACGCTCTTATATTAATTAATGTTTCCCTCAATGTCCCTCAAGTTCAGACAAGGTGGCTGTAGCCATGCAGGATGTTAAATGAAGAACAGGTGATGTGTGGCTGTCTAGTATTATTTACCACTCATGTAACTGTACAGAGAAGAATAAGACTAGAAGGGGTTTGCCATTGCAGACATTGTCTTGGAACCTGAAAATGCTGTCAATATATTCAATATTGTAAAAGTAAATTAAGTTAAATACTAGCCCAGGTATATGGCTTGCAGGTTATGGTTTTCATCCTATGTACCTTTGGTGGCCTGGTGTCTCAGTGGGAAGGACGTTAGGCTGGGATGCAGAACTCTCCCAGCCCAGCCACCAAGTGCATCCTTGAGCAGGACACCCAGCGCTAGCATACTGTAACACACGTGAAATGTTGTAAGTCGCTTTGGATAAAAGTGTCTGCTAAATTACAAATAACCTTTTAGGTCACTTCTAAAATATAGAAGATAGTGAGGGAGTGCAATGAGACTGAAAGTTACAGCAAGTTCTACTTGCAGGGAGCTTGAGCCTTGAAGTCTCACATTCTCAGTAGATGTGGCTATGACTGACAGCTGGCCAAGAACACTGCAGAAATGTAGATGTGGGAAGTGTACGGTCCTGTGTGAATTTGCAGTCATGGTGCTGTCTTTGTTCATTAGGACAGATCTGTCACATAAAGCTTGCATTCTTTCAAGAAAAATTTTAAAGAAGTTTTAAACAGAGGTAATCTAATCAGCCCGTGTCCTATAAAACCAGGATTGCCAGTTATGACTTTCTGGGCATTTTGAATGTGCTGATGTCTCGTGGATTGTTTCTGGGAAGAGCAGTACTTGAATAGGCTGGAGGTAATGACGGTGTGACTTTGCACCCCTCCATGGTCCACAGGTATGGCAAGCCTGGCTGCGATGCAGAGACATGTGACTACTTCCTCAGCTACCGCAGGATCGGCGCAGATGTAGAGTACGAGCTGAGTGCTGACACGGATGGCTGGGTCGCCGTGGGTTTCTCCTCAGACAAAAAGATGGTAAGAATGAGGATGGGCAACAGATGGGAAGCAGTTAGTGTGCTGCTTTTCTATATCTCTGAGTTCACCTTGTACAGAACTCAGGTGTGAGCATTAAACAAAAACAGAAGGCAGACCATATTTGAGCATCTATGGGGAAACCCAGCCAGAGTTGCAAGGCATTGTTTCATGTAATAGTTAAAATTTCACATTTTCTTTTTATCGCTTATTTCATTTTAATTTGACGTATAAGTTCTCACAATGATTTTGTTGCTCCTTGTCGTCCAGGTCTGAGATTATTTTTACCTGGGTATGTTAACACTGTACCCACACAAATTCACTCTTACACTGTGCTGTGTGTGTGTACACAGGTGTATTTTGGCATTATTCGGCTTGAGAACTGGTTTCCTCATTGTTCAGTGCGAAGGTGTAGTGACACAAATTGCAGTCAGTGATCTGGCCCATGTTTACTTCAAAGGCACTGCACTTTACATCTGACATTCTGAGCGTTCATTTGATGTATTACGCTGTGTAAAGAAAATTCTTATGTACAGAATATTTACATTTATTCATTTAGCAGATACCTTTGTCCAAAGCGATGTACAAATGACACATACATGTTACAACAAATTCATTCTCTGCATTTAAGCCATCCCCTATGGGTGCAGTGAGTTGCCGTTATTCAGTGTCTGGGGAGCTAGTTCTGAGTGCCTTACTCAACGGCAGACCTAGTGGTTGGGGTGACTTCCAAATCCCAGCCTGACCTACCCACTGAGCCATGGGCTGCCATTTTGTATATATATATATATATATATATATAATGTCTTTTTAACTTTTGCAAAACTGTCTTTTTCTTAATATTATGTGGTGATTCCATTGACATGTACCTTCCTAAAGAATCATCAATATTAATGCAAGGGATAAGAAAAATTTTGTCAGGAATTGTAGTATATATAATACTGAATCAGAATATGAATTTCTGTCACTTTGCCTGGGTTTTTCCATAGATGGTCACACATCTTGGTTTTTTAAAAAATAAATTGAGAAATAATCTGTTAGAGGTCTATAGTCCCCAAATTATGAGTGTGGTAGAGTCTGCAGAAAGCAAGCAGAAGCTACACTGCCTGTCCAAAATATAGGTTGTACATTAATATTTTGTTGGACCACCTTCAGCTTTGATTATGGCATGCATTCCTTATGTATTCTTTTATTGTTTTGATAAGCTTATGCAATGTATATTAGTATATGTATATAGCATTTATTTTCATCCACATTTATATTCATTTTTCACCAAGATCTTGTAGTGATGACAAAACAGTTGAACCACTGTTTAAAGTCTCCTCCAGCACATCCTAAAGACTTCCAAGGAGGTTAAGGTCAGGACTAATTTGTGGCCTGTTCATGTGTGTAAGGGATTCCTCATGCTCTGTGAACCTGTTTTACAAATTTAGCCTGATGAATCTTGGCATTGTCAACCTGGAATATGCCCGTGAAAAGAAAAAATCCACGGATGAGAGAACTTGGCCATTCAGTAGATTCAGATACTCAACTGACTTCATTTTATTTTTGCATAATGTTGCTGAGCTTAGACCAGTTGAAGCCATACCAGCTAATAACACTGCCTCCAGAGGTATACCATGACTTTTTTTGCCAGGCAGTGTAGATAAAGATATGGTTAAAGCCAACTTTGTAGGAAGCTAAATACCCGATGACAGCATCACCATGTTTCCTCTGTGACACCACAGGGAGGGGATGATGTCATGGGGTGTGTCCATGATGACAATGGACGTGTACGCATCCATCACTTCTACAATGTGGGTCAGTGGGCCAAGGAGATCAAACGCAACCCTGCAAGGGACGAGGAAGGAATTTTTGAGAACAATCGAGTCACCTGCCGTTTCAAGCGTCCACTGTATGTACCACGGGAGGAAACCCTGGTTGACCTGCACTTGAGCTGGTACTATTTGTTTGCATGGGGCCCTGCCATCCAAGGTGAGCACCTGCAGCAGGTGGGTCGAAGCCAAGCTCTTGTGGTCTGTAAGAGCTAAAATGGGATTTTAGTAGATTGTAGTAATTAGGTTAGAAATGGGATCACACATCTATCACAAACATAGGCTGTAGAGTTGGGTGTAATGGAGGTGATCATGCTTGGGTTCAAACCCACACAGCCACAGACTGCTCAGTTATGACACAAGAAGATTAACCTGGTGTGCTAAAGACCTTAGTTCATTGCTTTGGGGGGCTGGGGGGACTAGTGAGACAACCGGGGGTTTTTACCATAGTGGTACTTGCTTGTGCTACATTAGCATTGTGATGAGAAGGTTCCAGACTTTTACGACTGTCTTTGTGTTTATACTTCTAAGTGGATGAATTATAAGTTGCTGTAAATAAATTCACGCAATATAGAATTTGTTGTATTGAGCACCTCACCCACCAAATCCACCTTTGTCCCTAGGATCCATCACTCGGCATGACATTGACGCGCCCCCTGTCTCAGATCACATGATCAGCATCTACAAATATGAGGATATCTTCATGCCCTCGACAACCTACCAGACCTTCTCATCTCCGTTCTGCCTGCTGCTCATTGTAGCGCTTACCTTCTACCTGCTCATGGGAACGCCGTAGCCTTGGGGGTGGGGGACAGGGGGAGCTCAGGTGAGGCAAAGGGACCACTGGTAAAGTGGG
The DNA here is from genome assembly GCA_025773905.1 of Chitala chitala. Classification (NCBI taxonomy): domain Eukaryota; kingdom Metazoa; phylum Chordata; class Actinopteri; order Osteoglossiformes; family Notopteridae; genus Chitala; species Chitala chitala. Next base: position 4,915,654 of record JABJVR010000106.1, on the reverse strand, counting down.
ACTTGAGATGAAAGTGCATGTGTTCCAAAGATTAAACACACAGTGATCAGACTCGCAATAAAAAGGCTGTACGTCACTCAGTGGATGACTGCACACTATAGCCACTGACAAATCTAAAGGTGCCTGGGTTAGATGATTTTAACTAAATTACCATATACTCTGATGTGTTTTCTGTGTTTGTTTGAATATCTTAAGTATTGTTCAGTTTTACCTTGGCTGCTGTGACATTTGCGGGAACTTCCCCAGGCAAGGGGCAACTGCAGCAGGACTAGTAATAGTGCCAGTAAGAACTGGTTAAAAGAGTTTAGTGTTTCATTCAGAAACCTACTCCAAACAATCATATAGCTACTGATTAAAAATGTGTCAACAGTAAATTAACTATAACTTAAAATCTGTTTTAGTGGTTAGTTGCCTTCATGTCTTTTTTGTATGCTCTCCTACTAGAGGTAATGCTTAAAATGTGCCATGTGTCAGTCTGACTAACCAGTGTTCCTGCAGCTTTCACTTGAGCTGAAACGTCACTCTTTTCTCATTAGTTGTGTCAGGAGTGGTTGTTTTCAGCTCTTAAGTTAAAAATGTTCAGTCTTAAATTAATAAATGCAATAATAGAATGTTTTAACAGATGGGCCAGCCAATGTTCATATTCAGCAGAAAACAATGCAACAGATCTTTCAAAATCTTAAACAGGAAAGGTCTGTAGACTGCAATTCTGTTATAGCAAAAGGTTTAGTTAAGTTTGAAGTTATGGTTCAACTTATCTCGCTTCCTGCAAACACGCCTGTGGTTAAGTGTAAGTTCTCCTTCAAGGTTTTCTCTGAGTTTCAGTCACCAAGGCTGAAATGTGAGGCATCTCTCAATCAGTAAAGGCCGCAACATCCATCAGAAACAGGGAATGTGACCAAAACTGTCACGGTCGGTTTGCAGTTGTCTGCATTATGTGTGAGCCTAATACAAGTCAATTGATACAGAACATTTAATAGCTTCAGATGGCCTTGAGTTGGTTCTGCAACTGAGCTCCGCCTACAGAACTACAGTATCAAAAGAGAAAACACAGGAAGAAATAAGTAATCGTGGATGGATGTAGAAGAATTGCTACAGATAACATTTGCAATGAAAGGATTGAAATGATGGATATGAAATTTGAGCACTGGATGTGTGCGTGCAGCGGTATTGCAATACAGGGAAAATGGAAAAATGCAAACATCATTCATGCCTTAAGTGAATTCACTGGGGAAATTCAACAAGTGTGACTGTAGCTTTGGAGACATTCAAAGTGGAACCTTATGATTTGAATAGAGAAGCCTGGTATTTGTTCCTATAATAGATCAGCCTGAAAGTACTTCCCCTCAAGCCTTGCAGTACTAATAATAAAGCTGTGCTAAGAAAATTAATGTATGCTGCGGCGTCTATTTTTTGAGAAGACTTATGTACATCCGCTATAAGCACTGACGATCTTGTAAAACATTATACATCAAATCTTTGTTAAAACAAAACATTTTAATTCTTACTCACATTGAAGGTCTGATTTTAGAGGCTACACAAAATTGCTTTTGTGAACTTGCAATAGAAAGGATGGACTGGGACAAAAATCAGCCTTGGCATTTTTTTGTCCAGGCGGTGCACCACCACAACCCAGAATCGGTTCATATAATAATAATACATTGTATCAACCCCAAAGTGTGTCGGCCCACTGGGAAAATGCCCAGTATGCCAGATTACCGATGCAACCCTGAACTGGTTAGTAGGTCTGACGACTGTCTACAGACAAGGTCAGTTGGTCACTCTGGCATTTCACAGAATATCCTGATTACCAGTCCACCTATGTGCAATAGTACAGTAAAACCTGTATAAATTACAAATGTTAATCAATTGTATAAATTGGCGGTCTGGTGGTTCAATAGGTACAACGTCGGGTTAAGAAGTCTCTGGTCTTAACTCCCAGCCCAACTGCCCGGTGTCTGCTAAATGAATACACGTCAGACAGAATAAGGTTAAAGTGTTTTTATCAATAACTAATTTCTTTATCAATTTGCGTCGCCACTCATGATTACTACGTGCTACTTAAGTGTTACATCTTAACATTTGTCTTATCTGCCACACCATGTCAATCAGAAAAAAAACCTTTAAAAATGAATTTCATACGAACAAATAAATACACGCATATGAATTACATCGCTGCTTTGTATATACACACAGTTTTTTTTAATACGCCTAGATACAGAAATACAATTAAAAGTCACGTCGACGACTAGTCTAAAACAAACTACGATTCCCGTCATGCATTGCAACAACACTATTTTTCCTTCTTTGTAAATGTTGTGGTGTTCAAGGACGGGTGCGCGTTAGATTGAAGATGGCAGACGAAGAGGGCACCGGACAAGGTTCGAAACCGCCTGTGGTGGAAGATAGCAGGGCAGAGGATACGCAACGGTCCCGTCCTAACGTGTCTTTTAGCGGGACTATGCACCCGGCCGTGACTGGCATGGTGAGCCAGTTATTCAGCCAACCGCCGCTGCCACTGAAATTCGACAAAAACATCAAACAGGCCTTCTACAACACGGGGGCTATGATTTTCGTGGCCATATGCTGCGGAGCTGCCGTTTTGGTGTACTTTATACTGGAGGCTTTTCTGCGCCCTTTGCTTTGGGCCGTTCTCTGTGGCACTTTCTTGCACCCCTTCAAGCACTCCCTGGCACGGATCGGCCGCTCGTGGCTGAGCGGTCTGCAGGACAGTGGCACCCCCATCGTGCTGGGCACTTTCCTTCTTCCTGTATGGTTCGTCAACTACGGTGTGGAGACTCTTGGAGGTCTGGTTCTGGATAGACTAAAGGTTCTGTTAGTGATCGGGGCTGGTGCACCCCTGCTGTGTTTTTTGTATTACTTTTGGAGCGTAATTGGCATGCAGGTGGTAATTGGACATCTTTGCAACCTTATTTGTTGTGCTCTGGATTACTTCAACGCCATGTGGGTAAGCCAGCGAAAGACACACCTTTTTTGAGAAAAACATAAAAAAATGTCAAAAAACCTTACGGGCCGCATGCATGTCACCCATCTTGATATAATGTAGTGTTTTACTTCGCCAGCTGCTCTCTTCATCTGATGTATTTCGCGCTGCGATCTGGATGTGTGGCACATGCAATCCATCTAGACACTGTCATATAAATAACTGTTTGTGTACGTTAACCCTGTCTGTGCTTGCTTATGACTTAAATACTAATAAATTGAATGAATGCAGCCTAGTGGCTTCTCAAATATGAGCTGTCAGTTTCTTGAGATGTTGTTGAACAGTGGTGCGGTGAGCAAAGTTGTCGCAGATATGGACCTTCGCTCACGACCAATAGATTACATTGTATTGTGCTTTTTTGGAGATGCTTCTACTTTCGATGTTTATTGCAAACCTAGAAGTTAAAACATGTTTGAAACTGGAAAAAAAAAAAAAAAAAAAAAAAT